>ONZK01000489.1:73738-114435 GCA_900322385.1 Pharnaceum exiguum
GACAAATATATCCTCCTCTCCCCTTTCCAAGCCTCCTCCCCCTCCCTTGTCCCCATACCACCTACCAAGGGCAAAAAGGTCATTTTATGGAAAAAACTAAGCCAAAAAAGGAAAGAGTAAGAAGTTTAAGAAACAAGCCAAAAAGGAAAAGAGGAAGAACTTTAAGAAACGGAGGGAGTATATAGAGAGCTAGAGAGGTAGAAATTGTATTGTATTGACATTAGGGAAATCCCCTATTTATACTATGACACAACTTATTTATTGAGTTAACACGTCTGTTTTTTTGTTTAGGCCTGCCTGTTATGGCAGTAATAGGGCATGAATGATTTCTCCGGTAATTATTACACCATTTTCTTCAAGTTTAGAGAGGGAGTAATCATTAAGGCAGGAATCATTACTCCCATTTGAGGGGGAAACATTACCCACCCCCACCCCCTCCGTGATTGTTACAGCCCCTTCATTGTACCCCTCTTTCTCTCTCTTTTCCCTCTCTTTCATCCACAAAAGAAAAATAACCAGGCACCCCAATTGATTACTCCATGAACTTTTCCTACTGTAATCATTGCTCCCTTGATTAGTTCCTCCAGAATTAATCTCCCCCTAATCATTTAAGGATACCAGGCGTGGCCTCAATAAGAATAATAAAAGAACCTTTCAACCATACGGGCCAATCCAACACAAAAGGAAGACAAAAGATACCTGCTCCCAGCTCACACAAGACAATATGCCACTGATACAAGTTAAGAAAATCAACATTTTAGAACTTGTTAGTTGGCATCTAACTTCAACCCATTTCTACAGTCTGTATTTTCCTTCTCATCAAAGAGGAAGACAATTTAAGATTATAAAACGTAAGAATTTAGCTTTTAATCATCTTTGAAATTAGATATTTTCAACAAGGCTTTGCATATCATTCTGCCCGAACTAGTTTCAAACAATTATGACGTCGTCACATAAAAAGAATCAGGAATTGCATACTACACAAAGAAAATGAAAAACCAAATATGTACGTGAAATCCTACCACCTAATCTCAAACATACAGCAACACTCAGAAGGCCGAGATGGGGATACCCATGGGTGAGCCGCCTTCTTACCGTTCCTATAAAGAAAAATAGAAAATACAGCAGCACTCAGTATGAACCTGTTGTTAGCCAAGTGATCCAAGGTTATGATGTACACTAATTTCCTCCATTTTCAGGCATTTCATCAACGAGGGAGATTGTCAAGGCTAGAGAGCCATGTCCTCCAATGTACATTCTGCAACTATATCGCCTTTCTTCCCTTACTGTTAACCTTGTTGTCTCCATTCATGTCATCCAACAAATTTCTTCACTTCCGTCTATTTACAGCTGTGTTCTGAGGCGCAACCTCGTTCGTCAACTTTGATGGCTAGTGTCTGTGCTTGAGGTGGAGGGATGCAAGCCATAATCACTCGTATTCTCACTGTACCTGCTAGTTGTTGTATCACCAGTATTGTTTCCATTCAATGCCATTCTCTTCAAGTTCTCTAAGTAATTATGGGCATCAAAATCTAAGCTTTCATAGGGGAAGTGGGTAGAGCTGTCTCCGGGCTTGGTTCCATCATCGAGTTCTGATGTTGGGAGGTTGCCCTCTAAGATACGAACCACCTAGTTTGCCATATTTTTTCAAGAAAAGAACAATAATTAGGACAATTTAAGCTATGAATCAACTACACAACAGAAGTTATCCTCCTAAGATTCTTGTCTTTTTCCATTCTATTTTTTCTTTACCTGGCTCATTCTTGGTCTGCGCCATGCGGAGTGACGAACACAAGCAGCAGCACAGGCCACCATGCTAGCCATTTCACTAAAGTTATAATGCTTTTGCAATCTTGGATCAGTCAGAGAATCATAGTTTCCAGACTCAATAGCTTGCATGAGCAGCGGCCGAGCCTGTGCATGGGAAGTCATTAGATTCCGAAATAATAAGTGGTAGTACATAGTATTGAGGATTTAGAATACTCACCCAATTTACCAAGCTTCCATTTATTCCAGATTCGGAGTTGTTGATGGGCGGGTGACCCGTTATAAGCTCGAGGAGCATGACCCCATATGAATATACATCTGATTTGTCAGTGACTTTACCACTAGATGCATACTCTGGTGCCAAATAACTGGAAAAGTACATCAATTAAGCAAAATTAGGAATTTGAAATTATGAAAGTAATTGAGAATCTGTAATGTCCAAAGTTTACAGAAACACTGAAAAACATACCCAAATGTCCCAACAACTCGAGTGGTTATGTGTGTAACAGAGGGATTAGCACTGGAGAAAATTCTCGCAAGTCCAAAGTCAGATACCTGAAGAAAAAGAAAAAAATAACCCTCAGATTATGCCGGACACAAAATAGACTACTGACCTAGACGCCAAAATGATTTAAATCAGGTAGCAGACTCATTGACCAACAATCTCTAGGATGAGGTCACACAAGTATGAGAAGAAATGTTACATGGAAATGATAGATTTTTTTACCTTAGTCTCAAAGTTAGAATCAAGGAGAATGTTAGCTGCTTTGATATCTCGATGAATAATGGTAGGACTACCTGCAATTCACAGATCTTAAATCAGGTCGGCCATGAAAACACACACACTCACGCACGCGCACAAAGTACTAAGCAACATATTGCTAACATAACACTCACAATCTTCATGAAGGTAAGCTAATCCTTTCGCAGAACCTATTGCAATCTTCAATCTTGTAGGCCAATCCATGACAGGTTGCCCTTTTCCTGCAACATCATCATGTCTTAGTTATTCATGGTAACATTAGAGCACATATTGAATTCTTTCCATAACAATATCCAATTACAAATTTGAGTTTTGACATTTCTGAATAATCTCCACATAGTAGAACAAAATCTTAAATCGCTTTAATTTCTCGTCTGACTTGAAATATAGTCTGAGAAAATGATTCAAGAGGCGAGAAGTGGAAAAATGATATGTCGAATTTAATAAATTTAATTTTTAATAACTTAGGAGTTCTTACCATGTAAGTGGAATTCCATAGTATTGTTAGGCACAAATTCATAGACAAGCAACCTCTCAGCACCACATATGCAGTAACCAACCAAGGAAACAAGGTGCTTGTGATGGACTTGACTAATGGTCTCGACCTCAGCCCGGAACTCCCTCTCCCCTTGTTGCCCTCCCATCTTCAACTGCTTCACTGCAACTTCTTTGCCATTTGAAAGGACCCCTTTATGGACATAACCAAACCCACCTTGTCCAAGCAGGTTGGCCTCAGAGAAGCTGTTGGTGGCGGCGGATAATTCCTCATATGTGAAGGTCCCACTGGAGGCCGTTGCCACTGCAGGCCCGTTGCTAATGGAATTATATGTCTGAGCAGTATTTTTGCTTGCAAAACCTTGGTGTCCAGGGTTGTTTGAACCCTGCTTGGTGTATTGGGGTAGTGAAGATTTATCTGAATCAATGGATAATTCAAAGTGTAACTCAGCTTTGACTCGCATGCAGGGGTATAAAATACAACAATCAATCTAAAGATGTATGATAAAATGTAGGAGGAAAAACAGAACTAATTACATTCCTCTAGTAAAATCAATCAAAAAAAATCTTTGACTAAAACATAACTAAAGTTGTCACAACTAAGGCTATCTAATGGTAGTTCAACTTGGTGTCTGTTAGAATGAGTTTCCAACTTCACGAACTGTTATCTTTAATCTGTTTGTTCTTCTCTTTATTGAGATGCATGCCAATATCTGATGAAACTACAAATAGAACAGAAAAATTTATAAAGTTATAACTAAAGTGATCTATTGTACCTTCAAATCCACCGAATGATGTTGCATGTTTTTCCTCTGATCCATGGACACCAAACTTCCTCCCTCTCCTCCTGCAAAACAAAATTAAAATACCAACAGCAGCTCCCACAAGTAACAGCAGAACCCCAGCAACACACAAGCCTACAACAACCCCACTTGACCCATTTCCTTTCCCAGCAGGACCATCAGCCACAATGTTCTGATGATCATTCCCTGATGAGGACACTACTGGTGACGACGACGACGATGATGATGGTAAGACTCCACTGGTACTGCCAAGAAGAGGAGCTGCAGGAGAAGTGACCACTTCAGGTGGGCCTGGAAAGACTGGAAGCGGTGCAGGCGCCTCAGACACAAAAGGCTGCCCTGCACCTCCACCAGGCGTTTGGGGGACTGGAAGAGCAACGGGTGGCGATGATGGGAGGGCAGCTGATGCAGGTTGAGGCTTAGATGGAGATACTTTAGCAGGACTATTATTCCTTGGCATTGATGGGCGAGGCCTAGATGGGCTTGGTTGAGTTTTCGGCCCAATCTTGGGCTGTTGTAGAGCTGGTGCTGTTGGTGGTTTAGTACTAGGACTTGTGGTAGGGGCTGGTGTTGTACTAATGGGGTTACTAACTGGAGGTGCAATAACATTTGGTGGGTTTTGTTTTGTGGGAGTTGGGGTAGTTTTAGGTACTGGTGATGGTGAAGTTATAGGAGCTTGTGGTTGTGGTAGTGGTTGTGGTTGGAGTTGCGGCTGTGGCTGTGGCTGTGGCTGTGGTTGAGGCTGAGGCTCTGGTTGAGGTTGTGGCTGCGGCTGTGCTTCGGGTGGCGTAGTAGCGGGAGGAGGCAAGGTGGGAGTAGAAGTAGGTGGAGGAGTTGCACTGATGACTACAACAGGAAGTGGAGGTGCAGCTACAGGTGAAGGGATACTGCTAGGTGAAGGCATAATGCTAACAGGTCCACTACTTTCTGGTGGAGATGATGGCAATGGGATTGATACTGGTACTGTAATTTCCAATGATGGTGGCTGGCTAGTTTCATCATTTACGGGCGAGGGCGCTGGCGGTGACGGTGGTGGTGTAACTTCTCCAGCCTCATTGCCACCACTTTCTGGTGGTGACACAGGTGCTATAGAGGACATAGCGTAGGACTTTACTATCCTGATGCTAAGAATTTGCAGGGATATACTGATATCTGATATAACTGTCCAACTGACTGATGTAAACTCAGAGAACTGTGTGCTTGATAGTTGAACTGTTAGAGGTAACAGTTTTTGGTCTTGAGTAGTGTGGGAACTCGGTAAAAAAATGAAGACAACAAGGAATAAAAATGTCAGTAGAATCCCGTGATTGACGAGTTTGACATTCCTGTAGGTCTAGTGCGGTAGTGACTACTATAATGTTTGTCTTCAAACTAGGTAATTGAAAATTAAGACTGTCTTGAGAGCTGTGTGGGGACCATGCATCATTCTTGTTATGCCTAAAGCAAAGGTAATGATTGTCAGGAGATTAGTGGATAATTTATCAAAAGCCTAATGCTAATTACTAGCTGATTAGCAGCTTTAAGTAAAGTTGGATTATATTGCATGACAGTCAAATTATCATGCTTTCATAATTTTGAAGCAATCATATGTACATTGTTATACGGTTCTCTGGACTTGCAAGCAAACCTGGAATGTGTGACTAGAATGGAAAAATCATCATGAAATTCTATTGTCAGAGAAAACTGGAACTTGAAGATTACTGTAATGAGCTGAGTATACCAATACTGGCATTCTCATAGTAATATTTAGTATTTGTTTAACTCTTTGCATAAAAAGGAGAGAGGGCAACAGAAAGAAAGAGATTAGGAGGTGGAGCACTAGGGCAGTTTCTACATTATCCTGGCTTTGGTAAGTGCTTGCTTTATCACTGGCCTTTTTCTAGAATAGCATAATGATGCATATGTGGTCATCAAAAAGGTTAAATTCTGTGGACCTACAACCCTCACATGCACCCATGATAGAACAAAAACAAATGACATTGTGACAAAGGGTTAAGTTGTTTCATTCTTCACAAATTTAATAATGCCTATACCAACAAAGCTAAGCATATGGCTGTTTCTAATTCAAGAATTTCCCTACCCAAAAGGGCACAAGAGTCTGAAACCTGTCTTCTGTCCTTAAGTGTAATATTTACTAAAATGTACAAGTTACAACTGTTAAAGAGGGTTGCATTGACAAGAGGCTTATAATGTGGGTCAAGGATCAAAATCTATTATATCCTCTTGAATCTTGATCATGTGGTCGTTTTCTGTTTGCTCCTTGTTATCTGAATGTGGCCAGCTAAGTATTTTTAACCCACTGAATGGGGGTGAAAAAATTTCAACTACCATTATATACAGTCTCTATAGAGAACTCAATAAAAGAAATCAATACCCTTGAACATTTGGCTATTTTCAGGAATTTGTCTAAATTTTCACAGCTTGTGTTTGCAGTTTGCCTATGATTTTCAACACAGAACTGATTGTTTTCAGAGATAACATAGGCCACTCATGTTCTATTGCAACAGTGTAGTAAAACAGCTGTGAAATACTCAACTTCCATGAGAAGGAATAGAACTATACAGCAGCGGCATTCATGTATTAAGATGCAATGAGAACCTAGACTACCTGCACCTTTGAGATATGGGGACTAAAGTAAGCAACCATCACATCAAATATGCATTTGACTGCCCAGAAAACCACCATGGGTGAACAGATGCTAAATTTAGATAAGACAGATGATCCCCATCATGTCAGTACCTAAAGCTACAGATAGATTGGTTGTAGAAGACCGAACAGACTGGGAGTAATAGTATCGATTCTGGCTGAACTTAAAGCACATCAGATGCTAGTACTTACCTAGCTAAGCAAGCTGAATCAGGATGAGTATCACAACTCCTGAACTCCAAGCAGTAAATCACCCTCCAAGTTCACATCAACCTCAGGATAAGCCTCAAAGATATCTGAAATTGATATTGAATGGATTAAAACCAGACTTTGGGCAATCTTGGACAGTTGAAGCAAGCAAATTTGGTTGGATTCTGGCAAGAAACTTGGAAAGCAAACTTGATATCAAGTAAAGCACTCCTGAAAACCATTTATAGTCATAATTGACCTCCAAACTTCATAACCAACATTCAGATGTCACACACTCACAGACACAGTGCATTCAATTGATTCGTAGAGACAGCATCAAGTAGGCTTTCTGAATTGAAGAGAATTGAACGACTACACTAATTTCCTTCAGTCGAATAACAGGAATCAGTGACTAGATAGCAGTTATGAAATCCTGCGCAAGCCACTATCTTTCAACAAAGTATCCAATCTATCTGATAAACCTGCTTTGCGATAGCCATCAACCAACAAGTCATAGGTTGCTTTTGTGAACTGGTATGAACTACTAATATGGTTCAAAAACAACTCCAGCCTGTCATATGCTGCTCGCCTGAAATAAGAGTAGATTACAACATTAACATCCTCGGGTGATTTAAACAGAATTCCTTGTCTCAGCATCCTCCCAACAGAATATTCCATGTCATCTAATCTATCTGCCTTAGCATGTATGCTTATTATCCCGCAGTGCACTCGTGATAAAACATCTTGAATCTGATTGGATGCTATGAGAGTTTCCAAAAGCTCCTCAGAGTCCTCAATTTTCCCAAGATCAGAATATAATTTCACAAGCCTCTGAGCTACATACGCACTGACTGCCCACCCATTGCCAAGCATATACTGTAGAAACTCTTTAGCTCGACCAAACTTCCGCTGATCACATATCCCATCAACCATTCTCTCCAAGATATGTACACTGGGTAAGATTCCTGCTGTCATCATTTCTTCAAAGTACCTCTCAGCGCTATCAAAGCTCTTCATTTTAACGCAACCAGAAATAAGAGATTCATATGATTGCAGGTCAGCAGAGAATCCAGCCGCCCGTTTAGCTGAAGCCCATGCTTGCATTGCTTTAGCATTGCCAAATTTCGCATACATCGATATAAAAGCATTATAAGTTTTAGAATTAGGTGAGTACTCATCTGATCTCTCCATAATCTCAAACAAGCTCAGCGCAGTCATATGATCTCCTACCAATGCAGAAGCTGAGATAAGTGAATTGAAGACATCTGTTGTAGGTTTCACTCCGATGGACTCCATCCCCATGAATACACGCATTGCTAATGAGAGATTCCGAGTCTCCCCACAAAGCAATATTAGCTCGGAGTAATGATCCTCATCTCTCTGCTTTTCCGAGAGTATATTCTCTAATCTCCATTCTAAAGCCTGTTACATAGTTGCCAACGACAAACATAAGCTGATCAAAGCAGCAAACACCACTGGATAGGATAACAGTGTCAAACCACAGAACACAGCTGCACACTAATACGAGTTTCTAGTATCGAGAAAAGAAAAAGAAACAACATTTAAACAGCCTGATTGGTCCAAAGTCCAAACACATGCAAAACAAGGAACTTTTGAGGGCACAAGTGTGGAATGATACACAAGCTATAAACGAAATAATCACTATTATCGACCATAAATACAGTAAAGGTTCATAGCACCCTGAAGGCTAACAAATGCACAATTCATCCTAAAACTGGCCAACCAGGACCACACTTTTCATAAGTTACAGCAAGATCAAATTTTTAATAGCTTGCTAGCTCCAAAGTCCCCAAAAAAAAAGATGCAGTAAAAACTTGATGAAGTCTGCAAGGCATAACTGAAAGCAATACAAGGATCAAAACTTTATTATTAAAGTACATTGCAAATAGCCATGATCAAGGAAAATATCCACATTAAATAAAACTTTCAAATTCTTTTCATCACATTTTAGTTCCAGATAATGACATACAACAGTAAATATATCCATACATAAACTCTTCCAATCAAATCACATAAAAACAAAGTTCACCAAAATGTGGCAACAACATTTCAACTACCCAACAGTAAACTGCCCACAAGAACACTTGATCAGCACTTTAAATGAAATTTCAACAAACACCCAGAAAAGATAAGCAGCTAAATAAACTAAAGAAGAGGAAATTACCTGCAAGGCCTTAGAATTAGAACAAGAATTAAGTGCAGTAACAAGGGTATGCCATTTAAAATCTAATCTTTTAAGGGTGTTATTTTGTTCAGAGTCAAGTATAGCTTTGGTGTGTACAGTTGGTTCTTTTAGTAATCTTTGTAGCAAACTATTGTTGGTGTTGTTAATTGAGGTGAAACTGCAAAAGGGTTTTTGTAAATTTGAATGTTTTTGAGGGATTTGAGATGTTTTTGTTAAACCCTTTTGTGGGTTTGCCAAAACCCTTCTCATTATGTTCATTGTTTCATGTCTTTTTTGTTTGTTTGGTGTTTTGAGCCTTTGAGGTGTCTTCTTCAGTGTTTACTGTTTTCAAAAATAAAAAGGGGAAAATGAAGTTGCGACAGAAGCTGAAAAGCTCATTTTGGTTGAATTTTAAGTTTTCAGATGTTTCATGTTTGATAATCTTAACATTTTTTTTTTTTTTGAGTATACAATTTTGAGCCATGTATCAAATGTGAGGTCAATAAAATAATTCTGCCCAACAAAAAAATTGGCTTATATTCCCTCAAAAAAATCTGTATTCAACTATTCATTTTAGTTTGATTGTTTTTTGGCATTATTTTACATCTATCGGGGGTTGAGGGCTAGCCGAGACAGCTAAATCATCCCTCGAATTCCCAGATTGCTTGAGTTCGAGCCCCACCGTCCACACCTGTGTGGGTTTCTTACCAATAAAAAAAATCTTACATCTATCAAATGTGAGGTCAATAAAATGAGTTTCTACACTTTCTAGTTGTGCCAAAGCCTCCTACATCATTAGAATATGTGATTTAGGTGTTCATTTCTTTTAAATTATTATGGTTCAGGATTAATGTGTACATATCATTATATCAAGTTTATAGATTTTAGAGTTTGAGGTCAATGCAAAACTATGCAAGTATCGGTTGCATGGAGTTATTTTTTGGTTTCAAATTTTCAATGCAAGATGTCGAAATAGTTTTCAGTTCTTAATCAGTCTTGGTTTTTTGGCTTTGACTAAACCTCCTCATCACAGCCTAGCTTAGAGCAAACACACAGAGTTCAGTCGCAAACTTTCGACTTTGGACTAGTTACATGATCATCCAAATCCAAAACCGATTGTAACTCCAAGGATCAAAGAAAGCTTTCTCTGTTTTCATGTGAGAATAGGATCCACAAATTTTGTACACGGGGGCATCGCCTCAATACAACAACAATCGAGTGTAAATCCCCATTAAATGGGGTACTCGGGTCAGGATGTACTCAACCTTACCCATGTCTAAGAAAACAGAGGAGGTTGTTTCCGAGATTGACCAATTGCTGCATTGAAGTATTGACTTCCAACAACTTCACCAAAAATAAGAAGTATTGGAAGGTTTTCATAGCCATTACCAAATCTCAACAGCAGCCATATTCCGCAAATTAATCATGAATTGATTTATTGTCATCCTCAATTGTACAACATATAGGACATAATGGCACAATTATAATCTACTTGTGAAAACAAAATGTAAAACTCAAGGGCATGTGTCTTTATGTTACAGGATTGTACAACAATCTACATCTACAAAATCATATGAGCAACGAGAGGTGGAATACAGATTTGGAGGAAAAAAGAAAATTAAATCTAATGCTCAGACGCGAGCAGGGGACAATGTGCTCTTGACTTAAGCCATGCCGAACCTGGACAACGCAGATTGAAATGATTCTGAGAAAGCTTGAGATGTAGTCTGATCATCAGCTTTGATTTTAAGTTGTGCTTTACATGAGGATGTGTTGATGACGCACTCCACTAGAAAAATGGATGTCTCCTCGGCTTTTTGAGCAAAGAAAAAGTACTTGAAATTGGGTGCCTGACCACCAGATGCAATGCATTGTATGGAATGCCCTTGCATGTGGCGAAGAAGGGACTGAGGTGTCGTTAACGCTGCAACTCCTCGAGGAGATAGAGGTAATTCCTGGACCAAGTATTAGTTGAAGTTAATTACCAAATGAAACAAAATGTACAAACATGTAGTATGACTTTTTTTTTTATAAATTAACATGTACGGAGTAGTATGACTATATGAGGCACTTTTAGAAGATACTCGTACTAGTTAAGGTTGATAGGGGATTATCATGAAAAAGTACACAGCATGTGAACTACACAGCCAGATCATGCCCGCCCTTTTTTTGAAGGAAAAGGACAACAACAACAAGTCAACAACAACTCAGATAATCCAATCCCGGATGGGGTTCTGAGCGAGTCTGATGTACGCAGCCTTACCCCGAAAATCGGGAGACTTTTAAGGAAAAGGACCAGCTATAGTAAATTCAACTAGCCCGATACCCCAACTCTCAAACACTAGCTCCCATTTTTCATTTCCAATTCCCTGTATCTCCTCTCGCCCTCTCTCACCAGTCTCCAAGACCGAAACCAACCCCCATCGCCTCTTACCGACCACTGGCCACCTCTATCCTCCACCAACCAGTAGCTAGTTATCTTTCATTTTTTAGTTGCCTTAAAACTCTCAATTCCTAAACATCGACATACTGAATCTCACCCAAAAAAAAAAAAAAACACATCATCATACTAGTATACTACTGTGTAATCTTATCAAGCTGTAAATCCTTCATTTGCCACCACTCACTTTCTCACTTCAATCTCTCTCATACTCTTCCCCAGCCTCCATCTCTTCTCTCCCTGCACTCCACTCTCTTTCCTCTTCAAGCTACCTAGCAATCTCTTTCACCCATCTGCTGCCGCCGACAAGTCTACCTCACTCTCAATGGCGGAAACTCTAGCTCCACTCTCTCACTCGCCTCTGCTGCATCCAACAACTTGAGCCACGATCGCCGTTTCCATTGCCTTGTGCCAACACGTCAAACTTTTCTCTTATATTTCTTTAGTTTTTTTTTCCATTGGAAACTTGTTATGTTGGCTTGTTACTGATTAAGAGATGGACAGAGAAAATCAATTTGTGTTTGTCTGGTCCGATTATTTTATTTCATTCATATATTTCTGTTTTAACTTAAGCAGGTTTTGGTGGATTGGGGTGGTTGTAGTGGAGCGGTGGTCAATCTCGATGTTTAGCGGGGCAGGGTTGGTCCCCTAATCCAGACCCGTTGGAGCGGGGGTGGATGCAGGAGCAACGACCCGCCCCGGGCGGCAGGCAGGTGGCCGGTGTGTGGATTTTTTGGCGGGGCAGGGTGGATGAGACTATAACGCCACATTCCCGCCCCGTTGCCATCCCTAATTTCCGAACTCTGTTTACTTGAGCATATCAGATTGCACTTTTCAATTATTGTCAATGGATACCATGAACTTTGAATATAAAGAGTAATGAACACATTGATAAAATAAAAAACCTGTGATATAGATAAGGGTAGCTGCCTCCATTTTTGCTGAAAAGTCCCTGGATCTAGAACAGCCTTGGCATTTAGCTTTAATGATGGTGGCGAGGGAGGAGGTGGCGTTGCTTGTGTTAAACTTAGACCAAGAAGATCATCAATGGCCAAGCTGGCCTGTGGAGATTGAACTGCAGGCTGTGTATCCAACGCAACCAGCGGTCCTGAAGAGGATTCAAAAAGAGGAGCACTATATGCAGCACCATTGTTACTGGAAAGTGTGCTTTCTTCTTTCTCCGATGTGCTAAGAAGAAGGTCTTTATCATTTGCCTCAACTCTTTGAGCAGGAATTACACTATCTGTAGCATCTGCCCCAATGGCCAGACTTCCGCCTTCATCAGAGAATTCAAATGGCCCTCGGTGTTCCTTGTCAGTGAACATAAAAGAAGGCTGCATCACAAAAACAAGGATTAACCTCTATATACCATCTTTAATATGAAAGCCAAGTATTCACATCAAATTAATCAAAAGTAAACACAAGCTGCAAAAATCACGTAGCTGTCTAACTCTCAGATGACCCTTTCCTCCAAAACACAAGACACTCCAAGTAGAACCGAAATATAAATCCACTTCCACCAAGGACAAGGCAGCATATATGAAAATCCCATCTGCCCAACTATAGAGGCTTTCGGAAAAACAAAATGATATGAGAGAATACAGCATAGGAAATTGGCAATAATGTAAATCATAAATATATTTCACTAAAATTAAAACAATGGACAGTAGTATGAAACCCCATCAGCCAATCTACACTAGCACTAAGGTGACGTTTGAGCCACACAATATGTAAATATGATCAGACAAAAATCACAAAATACAAAGCAATCAAATGTCAAAAGACAATTTATACATATATATCTCGAGTTCTAGACTGGAAAAAATTTCAAGCATTGACTCTTAATATCAATCAGTATTAAATGTGGAGAATTGAAAAAACAGAAAACTTAAACTACTCCCTGACACTTGAAATATCAAAAATGATGTCCATAAATTTCAAAGGTGAAATAAGAGTAGATGGAGCAAAGAACAAAAAGGTAAGCCACAAATAGGTCACCTCAGCTCAAACCATGGCATTCCAATAGAAGAATTGGCTTTTGCTCTTATCAATCAGACAAATTTACACTTTTGAAAAAGCTAAGACCACAGCCAGGAATTAAGAAATGCACAAAAAGATAAAAGGTTTAAAACTATAATAATGAGATAATGTAAAAACTGAGTTACACAATAAGATATTAAGATTTGAGTTACCTTTTGATATACAACAGACAGGCTGTTGAATTCATCAAATATCCGATCTCTGATTTCACTGCTCTGGGTGTCTGCAAAGACTGAGACAGCTTGTTTTGGTGGATTTACCACTCGCTCAGCTACAGCTATATTGTGTTGCAGAAGTCTATAGTAGAATAAGGCCCTGTCATGAACATCCTGCAACGAAATTGCACATTTAAATTTAACATGACAAACTACCGTCCTCTGCCCACTCCTCGCAAAAAAAATTAACGAATAAAAAAAACAAAAAGGGAAAAGAGAGAGGAAAGAGGGTAAAAGAATTTGAAAAGGGAAAAAGAGAGATAATAATGTGACATCTTTAACCTGATGAAAATCAGCAATCCCAGCAGCGAGTGCTGATCCAAGGGCCTTTTGCGTTTCAGGTGGCCTTCTAAAGAAGCACTTCATCGTTGCTGTTAAAAGATGCAAACGTACCTGTCGAACAACAGGATGCTGAGCTTAGGACAATGAAGTGAATGTGGAGAATTATTTGCGGAAAATTGCAGATTGGGTATCATAAATTGGTATACCAGAAAACATTTATACTCTATTGCATAATTATCAACGATGAACGTAGAAAAAGGTAATATAAAGCTAGACCTATAAAGGGCACCTGCTACCCCAAATAAATCATTACAAGGAAATGACCCATCAAACTGATAAGTATATGCAACTTTCATAATCATGAGTAAAATAGATACAATATAGGGTGGAGAGAGGCTGGAGAGAGGCTAGAGAGAGAGAGAGAGAGAGAGAGAGAGAGAGAGAGAGAAGGTAGCTATTTTGTGCCTCCTTGTCAAAATGTGCGAGATGGTCCATACACTTCCATCGACAGGCAAACGGATTCTTTGCATTTGCAACTGCCTATATATTGGTCATATCAGAAAGAACCTTTCAACCCCCAACCACAGCTACAGAGGATAGGTTCTAGGTCAAACCTCAGGTCAGTAAAAATTTAGGGTGCTTGGCAACTTTTGAAAAGTGTTGTAGAATGACTGAATGAAAGTGTTCTCAAAAAGTGCCTACAAAAGTGCTTTCAGCCAAAGCAGTTTTCTCACAACACCTCAGTTTTCGGCTTAGTTTGGGGAAGCTGTGAAGTGCTTGGGGTTGCTGTGAAGTGTTGTAGGTGTAGCAGTGTTGTGCAAGTAATGTGGCAGTGCGGTGCTATGTGAGTACTGTGGCTGACAAACTAAACAAGGAGTGTTTGGCAAAATTTTAATAAAAAGTGCTGCAGGTTTTTTTCCTTCGAAAAGTGAGGTGCTTTGAGTCTACAGCAGCTCTCCAACTCTCCAACTACTTTGACTGAAAGCACTTTCGGAGTCAGTTTTTGACAGCACTTTCAATCTATCACACTTTCAAAAATTTGCCTAATACCCTAAATTTTCACAACCCCAAACGCACCCTTCACAGAAAAATAAATCTTACAACTTTTTTATTAAAATTTTGCTAATCACTCCATGATTTATTTGAAAGCTACATTACTCCTATTCACCACCACACAACCAGCACAACACCGCTACAACACTTCACAACAACCCCAAACTAAGCGATAGACATGCAAAGATATGCCCTAGGTTCCACGGAGATGGAATGTGGAGCAGTGGAGGTTAGGAAAAGAAAAGGCAATTTTCAAAAAATTCAAATTACGGGGATGGCAGACAAGCGGGAAATACAACATTTTTAACATATCGATAAAAAAAATTAAAAATGAGGAAAAGTTTAAATTCATTTATATAAAAAAAATCCTGTTTCATTTTTTATAATTTTTTCAGAAAAATATAGAGGAAATACTTTCTCAAATGACTCGTAACCATAATGTTAACAATTTCACATTAAAGTTACTGCAAGGCACACATCATTATAAAGCAACTGAAAACTTGAAAGTGTAACTAGCTGTGCATAAAATAAAATAAAAAAGATAGAAAGGGGTGACCAGTTGTTGTCAATGAGCACCTAGCCTAACAGGGCCCTGAATGTGATGTACCACTACATTCAAACTGCTCAAGGAGGAGAAGGAGCGAGAGTGAGCCCAATTCTTTTTCCACCACTAAATAGAAATAGAGTGGCAACGCACATTGGGGAGGAACCATAGCCATCTCCTGGCGTTCTGCCTGGATTTCCTGCACGTCTATGGCCTTCTTTGCCAGTATCTGGACTGTTCCAAAATGTCTCAGATGTTGCCACCTCCTAGCCATCCCTGTGTATACAACGATTTCCCTACTAATCGAAACTAGTTGACTGGTTGGTTGTGACAAAAAAAATCTGGAAATTGAACTAAACACAGCATAGAGAGTTGTGTCAACTAAAGGATAAGGTAATGAATTCTGTATTTTTAAGTTGCAAGTTGTAAAGGTTAAGGAATCACACACTAATGTAAGCAACTAAGCAACATTAGAATAATCCAGTATATCTTTTCTCGTTTCTAAAAGGGCTGCAACAGTGCAGGATGCAGGATAAACAGATTATACTATCCATGCCCTTACCTCGGCAGAGTCCTCTTCTTCCCAGTTCTCAATAAAACCTTCTAAAATATAGGGAGCATCTACCATGTCTTGTGCATACTCTCCAAGCATCCAAATAAGAGCTGCTTTGGCCTTGGGCTCTTGAACATTGTTGCTACTGATGTTCCCAACAACAGCAATACAATCATGACTCCATTGTGGATATTTACGCAAAAGATCTTTAATGAGAACCTGTTACAACAACTTCAAGATCAATATACATCTACAGAAAGTAACCTCAGGTCGCCACAGACAAGTTGCGACTTTGCAAGTAAAAGGGGCAGAAATAGAAAATAGAGAATATAAGAACAAGATACTTTCTACTCATCGAATAGAAGAACACAGAGATAATTCAAAAAACATAACAAATGCACAAAAATGGCTAGCTGTCCAGGATTTTTAAAAAAATATTTGATATATAGCCGTACACAAGACCATCTCAGACAATGATGACATGCATAATCTCAAACTGACATATGCTTCAAAGCTCCTCACACAGAAACCATATCAGAAAAAACAAGAAATATTTTAACTTACAAGTGTTTCAGCAGTCACATAGTCCTTCTCCATCTCAAGAAACTGAAGTAGCCTGTCAACAATTGCATTTACGTCATACTGTTGCAAGGCTATCTTCCCAACAGCCCGGATAGATTCACGAGCAATAGGGATGTCAACATTGGCAACGTATTCGCATAGCTCCGTCACTGGAATTTGCACGGCCACACAAGACAACTATTGTCAACTAGAATTACAGTGAAATAAAAGACTCAGAAGTCCAGAGGCTATGAATTCCGAAACCAAAGACCAACAAGTGAGGAACACTCAAATCATTCACTCACCGATTTCATAAGTATTGTCCTCATTAGCAACTGCAGTCAACATTTCAAGCTTCAATTTCTTGACATATGATGGCTCATTGTAGTGGCAGAAGAAATGTTTATAATCTGAAGAAAATAGCATCGGTGCACGCATCACCAGCAAATGAAGATGACTTAATACAGCATAAGACTGCTCCGAACTTCCTGTGCTGACCAAGGTAATTAATGGTGCTTTGATACGCTCATACACCTGAAAGAATTATGCAAAGCCATTGAAGATCTTATACACTTCTTGTGTCTGAAAGTGTGTGGTTCAATTTTCTACCGATATGCAAGTGTCAAGCATAGATGTTCTTTTGTGCCTTTTTTTTATAAAGTAAAGTACACTATGGTACACATTCTACGAAAATATAACTACAATCGCGTGTTGTAACCAGAAAATTAAAAAAATCTTTTGTACTGAAATAAAAAGATTGAGGTACCTGTTGATGGACATCAGTCATCGACAAGGTTAAATGCATAAACAGCTTGATGGTCGCTAAGACGACGGCACCATTAGCATGCTGAAGCCTATCCTCTAAAAGATTCATAATGTCGAAAATTTCATTGGTATCAGATGGTACGTACTTTGCTACCAAATCAAGTACAAGACATTGAGCCCATTCACTGAATTCTCTGATCCTGAAAAATGAACAAACAAGATATAATAAGGCCTACAAATTCATACACAATCATGTACCATAACAAGAACATCCTGAAACTGAAACAAAACCAAAGCAAAACAAATTTCACTACTGCAGTTGTCATAGAAGTTCTAACCCACTCGCACAACATATTTCCATTCAAAGTCAAGAATGAGGGGGAGGGGGGATTCCAAGGGGTAATCATGACCAAAGGACAATGCGTTCACTGAAAATAGAAGGAATACTATTTGAAAGAACCCTATCAATACACAGACTGACATATTATGAATCCTCCCAAAAAAGCCAAAGCAAAGGGCACCTCAGCTCAGAACCCAGGGCGATGCTAGAAGCCGAGCACAAGAAAGATCGCTGACAAGCATATAACAGGCAACAATTTGGTTTTTAACATTCAGATCCTTTCTACTATAAATAAAAGAGAGCATAAGATTGTATATTCAAGCCCGGAAAAAAAAGTAGGGTTGTGTGGTAGACATGGACAAAATTTTACTTTGAATTCTGTTTTATTATGGCCCATGTTAGCCGACCCCAAATCAATTTTTGGAATACAGCTAGCTTGTTATTTGTTGCTGCCGGCCTGCCGTGAACTCCAAAACTTTCTACTGAACCCTCTCATTACCAAATCATAAATATGCAAATCCCTCTATTATGTTTATCCTGACATATGCTATCCTAAAACTAAAATAAAAAAGTAATTTGAGGAAATACCTGTTCAGGAAGTAGTAGATTGTAGGCTTGCTAAGCAAACCATCAAGTTCCCTGGCTGCATCTTCAGATGAGCTAGCTTCTGAGCTCCAAATTTCTTGTAAAGCCGACATACAATTAGCAACAACCTGATAGAAGAATGCTGAATAAGAACTTGCAGGTCATCGCACAGATAATAAAAAGGCGACCGGGTGAACTCAAGAATTTTGCATAAGGATCACAACAGTATTCACAATGCCTTTTCCTGCTTCTTTGCTTATGCTGGACAGGAACTTAGCTTAATTACAAGGTGATAAAAACTATGCATGTCCATTAAGCAAGGTTGTCCAGCTAAAACTCAAAAACATGTAAGAGTGGGCACCTGGGCATCACGATCATTAAGCATCAACTGCTTCAGCATTGACGGGAAATCAGCATCAATGCAAGTTGAAGCGGATATATGATACAACTTCAAAATCCCAATAGCTGCTACCATTCTCACATAAGCACTGCCATCTTTCAACCCTGAACCCAACGGCCCCACCAAGTACTCAACCAAATTAGCAACACGCAATGAACAAAGACTCCTTAATGCCAAGCCACGAATCATGGGGTCCTGATCCTTGCAATCCCGCTGAAGAAAATTGATCGTAAGCAGCGCAAGATCAGGGTTGCCCTTGGCATAGTTCCCCACATACAAATAACACATTTTCTTCAATACTATGTCCGACGTAGCAGAGCACATGACCATTTCGCTAAAAACAGCCGAAACATCGATTCCGATAGTCATGTAGGAGATCACTTTCTTATAAAGCTCACGCTTTGAGTCATCAGCTCCAGGCGCCCGGCTTCCAGCCAACTGTCGCAGCTGTAGCTTTAGATCCGAAACCTCACTCTTCCTGCATACACACATAGATAGAATATAATATAAGCACAACTATCTATCTCTTTCCCTAAACTTCTTTTCACAACTAATAGAACTCCTCAAAATTTAACCATTTAACCTACATTAATAATAATAATAATAATAATAATAATAGTAATAATAATAATATTGAAGTGATAACTACTAAAAACTTAACATGCAATTACAAAATGTTCAAACTTATTCTCCCTCCGTTCAGATTTAATTGTCCACTGTTCAATTGGTAAGACTTCTGAGATTTATTCCAGAGGTCCCAAGTTCGAGTCTCCTCGGGGCCACTGAGGGTTTTACCGGTCGTTAACTTCAGGGCCCATGGGATTAGTTAGGCAAAGCCTAATAAAAAAATTAGAATGTCCATAATTAATCATCCATCTTCAAAAAATGAGGGAATAGAATTACAAACTCTTCCCATTCTACCCTTAAGTTTTTTGGTTGCAATAGGCTAGTCTAGTAGTCATTAACTCAATTCAGAGAGTGTTCTAGGTTTTGCAAGTGGACAATTAAATCTGGACGGCGAAAACACTTCCCCTACATTGCCAATTAAATTCTTCAAATTCAGTCAATCTACCTTTATGTAACGATCATAATATTCCAAATTTCGACGGCAACTTATCACTAAGTTCAACACCATACAAATAAATATACAATCACTAAGTTAATAATATACTAATATCCAAAGTGCATGACCTACTAACACATCATCATCATTATCAACATCGCAGTAGAATTAAAGCTAATATTATCAGTGGAGCAAAATGCATAAAAAAAAAAAAAGAAGAAAGTATAGAAGGGGAAATGTGAAGAATAAGAATACGGACCCAGAGGGTTGAGAAGGGGAGGAAGATCGCTGGGTCTGGTAAGCCGGAGGAGCCATGTCGGTCGCCGGCGATTATGATTATTATGATCAAACCGGCCGGGGTCTGATTTCGGGGGTTTCCCAGCGAGTGCTGATGATGTATTGACTGAAGTCAATTATATTATATATATAATATATATCACCGATCTGATAGAAATGATATTAGAGTGAGGGAGAGGGGTGTAAGATTGTTTGCTCTGATTTTCTGTGACCAGACAAAGGGAAGTGAGATCGTAATAGTTAGAACTTAGAATACTGGTTAAACGGTGTCGTTTTCTGTGGTTGTTGCCTCAATGCGCAAAATCAAACTTTTTAAGTTTTTTTGGTGAAGGAAAAGAATTGAGTTGGGTTTTAAGTTCATTTAAGGGTGTGTTTTGGTCGACCCAAATAATATGAATTGAAATTGGACTGAAGTGAACTGAAAAGATAGTTATAATTATAACTAAAATTGAAATGAATTGAAAAAAACTGAATTGTAGTATTACCGACGAACAAAACACAGCCTAAGTTTAAAAAATGCGTTCTTACACTCTTGTAGCTTTATTGTGAAGTATAGGTGACTTAAAAATCAAATAGCAAGCAAATATAAGGTATACTCTGTATATTACAATATAGAGAATAATCATATACAAAATGCACTGCAAGTTCCTCGGCTAGGCAACTACTTACTAATCCTGCCTAACTGCCGCACCGATCATTCGGGGGAAGGCGGGACACTGCGATCCCAGAAGCCAGAGAGGAAAAAGTCGGATGGAGAGAGTCCCTGTTCGATCATTCCCAGTAAAACGCGGCGTGTTCGAATTCTGATCGCCTCAAAGTTTGAAAAAAGTTGTCAAGTTCTAGTCCAAGGCCTACCTGATTCCGGTACAAAGAGCCCATCGGGCTATGCCACCCAAACCAACTGAGGGAAGTCGCACGCTCCGCCAGCCCCAAGTCTAAGTATTTCGGCGGCTCCAGCCGAGTTTACGGGGTCTTTAGGGTCACGATAGGTAGAAAGCAGCAGGAATCACAGCAGGGACTGACCTCTTTAGAACTAGATGTAAGCCAACCAGGCGCTGGTTTCCCGCGAAATCTATGATGATAAGTAAAAAGCGCTCACAACGGGTTCAAGTAGCAATTCCTGTCTCTGCTTCTTAGGACGAAAGCAACCTTAGTCTTGCAACTCAGCTCTTCGAACCTGCGCGTTCTATCGAATTAAATCATTTCCAGTCAATGAGGATGAGGAGGGTAGCAGCTCGACCAACCCTTGACGGGTCATTTTTTGAGTAGAGCGAGGGAATCTTATAAAAAAATCAAGCGAGTTAATATAAATGTAGTTTGTTGAGGATAAATTACCGGTCAAAGAAAGTCATGAGCCTATGTCAAACATAGAGGACGGAGGTAAAGTGTTTTTACCCATAAGCTAACGACGTAAGACATCCCAACGAACTAGGCCATCCCAAGTTCAATTCCCAACCACACCTCGCACGGTACACATCTCCTTTCGATCCCCTCACCCATTCTCATATCATAAAAAGCCAGGATCAAACAATTGCACATCAGGGAGGAGCTAACAAGTTCACAACAATTATTTATCAATTCACCATCCAAATTTGATGCAAATAGGCACATTAAATGCTTAAAGCGTGGCATATTGCAAAGTATGACACAAACATTATATCAGCTTACCTAGAAGAAAGACGACATAATCAGAGAAACAAGTACCTCACGAGAGATAGTGATAGCCTTTGTCATTCTAACCTTGTTGATGAAACTTGACAAAATCTATTCACATTATCGTATAATATATTATAGATTACGGTTAAATCAAATTTTAGCACATTTCCTATTCTTATGAGAAAGCCTAATTTATCCTAAAGATAGAGTCATGCAAGAAACAATGCAATACACAAATTTTTTTAGGCCCAATTATTGATCTCATCAATCGTTATTGTGTTATCTGTTGGTTTCACCTAATATTTATAATAAATCTTTGCTTGTACAACAACTATTTTAATAAGAGATTTTATATAGTAGATCTTGTATCTCGTGAAGTTTATACATTTCATGATTATGAGTAATCAAGGCTAAAAAGAACCTAGTTTGTTAAAATCGAGCCAGTTCACTTCTTTTTTGGTTTGACTTTTCCATTATATTTATTAAAACAACATTAAAAAATTATTAATTACAGAAACCGTTTAAGGTTGAACAAAATTATATGGGTTATACTTTTTGTTTTTTAAATTGTATTTAGCTTAATATAGTAAAATGTTCGTCCAAATTTCAATTTAAATTTTATGTAAAATAACTTTAGAATTTTGTGTAGTGAGTGGAATTTACAAAACAGAGTTTAGTAGGATTATAAGAGAAAAATTTGTGTGAACCCGTTTCATATAAGAGACTAGCTAGTCTAGGGATCATTATTTTGTATGGAGCATCTCTTAACAGCAAGTCAGAGTGTTGTACAACACTTTTTTTCCACAAATACCCTTTTATATTTTTTTTTACGAAGTTGAACACTCTTTGCTTCCCTCAAAACTCTTTAACGTTGTCTAACTCTCCCTCTCCCTCAAATCTGACAAATGAATACAAGTGACAAATGAATTTGATAACTAATTCAACAAACTAAAGAACTTCAATTAGTAAATTGAAAGGTGTAGCGGGCGGTGGGACTTGACATCGATCGCTTGAGTTTTGGGTTGGGATGGTCATGGATTGCAGACTCGAGTTTGGGCTTGGGATGGCCATGGATTCCGACCTGGGTGTGGTAGATTGGAGATTGCTCTGGAGGTCGTCATGATGGAAGGATCGCCCAAGTGATGTGTGTTATCTAGGGGCCAGCTTCGGTGAGATGGGAGAACTAGGGGCCACCGAGGTTTGGTGGGAAAGCTAGGGGCCAGCCATGATGAGAGTGGTTGGCGGCAAGTCCTTGGTGTGAAATTTTATGATATGTTTTGTTACTAGGAGTAGGACTTACTATATCAAGTCAGATGTTTGTTACTATGATTCGTTGCTGGGTTGCCTTTGCCTTTGGCCCCCTTTGGTGCGGTGCCGTGGTCGTTGCTTTCATGTTTGCATCTCTTTATTAAGTATTCCCTTCGGTCTAATATAACTTGCTTGAATACCATTTTGGCCCGGTCTTTATTAACTTGCTGGTTTCTAATTTTGGGCCGGTACTAGGTTGTAAATGACTATACTACCCTTATTCACATAACCCTCATCCCATTCCCTCTCCACTCTCTCTCATCCATTATTTTCTCCTCAACTGTTTCTCTCTTCTCTCTCAGCTTCCATTCTCTCCTCTCCACATCTCCCCAAATCCCAATCTCCACCATCATCAACCTCCCCGACATCGCACCATCATGTCAGCCATCTCCCCATCTCCCTCCATTCGACTCACCTCCCTAACCACACACCCAGATCCAAACGCGAAAAAATACCCTCCGACATTGAGAGCCACCACAACCACCTACCAGTGTCACCTACCAGTATCATTTGATTTTGGTGTTGTTGTTGTTGTGGTGATGGGTAAGGAGATGAGAGAGAGTGGAGTAGCGAAGGTGAGAGACAACAGTTTTGGTGTTGGTGTCGATGCTGGATCTGGGTGAGGAGAGGAGAGAGAGTGGAGTAGTGAGGATGATACTGTTGCTGTTGGGGGTGGGGAGAGTAGGGATGAAAGAGAGCAGAGTGGGGTGGGGGAAAATGTATCGATGTTGTGGTGACTGGTGAGGGTGAGGTTGAGGTATGGTATCGGCTATTGGAGGGTGGGAGAGAGAGATGGGTTTGAGGGAGTGGAGTGGGTTTCCTCCCAATGGCTTTTTTTGTAAATGTAGAATACCCATGAGGATAATATTGTAACTTTGACCTTACTTTTAGGAGTTTCTTAATGTGTGTGCCAACCCCAACAAGCAAGTATTGGAAGACCGGAGGGAGTACGAAACAACAGAGGTGCCGTGCAATCATAGATTATTAGGATAATGTATGTAACAATAATTTATCAAATCAAACCAAAAAACGAGAGTAACAACAATTTCTCTTACTAATGGGACTTCATTTCATTAAATAATGTGTACGTTGATGTAAGTGTGGTACTGACGTACTGTGGTGACCCGTGTCCGGTGAGGTGGTGTGGGGAGTTGTAGACTTTAGGATTAGGGGAAGGAGAATGAACATGGAGAATAACGTATGGAGGGATAGAGAGAGAAGAGAAGGAGATGAAAAAATCAAGACTGAAACTAATAGGGGTATTTGTGGAAAAAAAGTGATGTATAACACTCTGCCTTGCTGTTAAGTGATGCTGGGTATTTTGTATAGTCGATGGATCATTATGTAGTGAAGGGATCATTGATACGGAGTCTCGTATATGAACGAGTTCACACAATTTTTTTCCGGATTATAAAAAGTTGCATTTTTTTTCTTTTGGTGAATCTATTGTACCCAAAAAAAAAAAACAGCATATTGAGTAGACCTGACAATCGGGTCGGGTTGGGTCAAGTTCAGGTTCGGGTTGAGTAGAAACGGGTCGAGGACCCCTGGACCTGAACCTAACCCGTTTATTAAACGGGTTGAAATGTCTGACCTGAACCTAACCTGAAGTTAAACGGACCAACCTCGGGTTGACCGTTTATATTTATGGTAAAAGTTTTGCATCATTAATAGTTTATGAATAAACACCCCTCGACGGCACCGGACAAAACACAGTATCGTCCTAAGATTTTAGACTCCGAAGGAAGGAGAAGGGAGGAACAAAATACAACCTTATTGCTAAATCACTAGGCAAAAAGAAACCAAAATGTAAGAATAAGCGAAAGGACAAAATAAATGTAGATTTGAGAGATGATGACTTGGATAATGTGAGATGCGTTAGAAGAAAATCTGAAGCCTAAGATCAGAGATGTGATGATAAAGGCTGGCAAATGAAACGGCGAGGTGAGAGACAGAGAGAAGGAGTAATGAGAGTAACTTTTTAGGGTTTTTTTATCTAGCCAATCCTTTACTTTTAGATGTCTTTTTTATGGCTCTATTTCTTGGGTTGGACTATATAGTTAAAATAGGCCCATTTAGTTTTTTAACTGCTTATTTGAGCTCAACCTAATTTTTACTATTTCGGTCAACCTTATTTGAGGTCAACATAATTAGTTAAACAGGTTAAAGCGGGTTGGCTTCGGGTTGAAAATATCAACCTGAACCTAACCCATTTATTAAACGGGTGGATCAGGTCGACCTAATTAATTAAATGGGTTGAGAATTTCAAACCTAACCCGCTATTTTCGGGTTAGGTTCAGGTTGGGTTGGTGGGTCGAGTTGACAATTGCAAGGTCTAATTATTATTGAGACTGCGAGTCTATCTTTGAATTTTGATGGCTCAAAAACGGCCCACTTGGACCGGGTTATATTATTCCGGGTCGGGATTTCTTCTTTCCGGCTTCCCCTCCCAACCCAACATTCTTCTCTAGTTCTCTCAAGTTTTGCTTATCCTTGCTTGCTCAACTCTTCAGTTTTGCTTTGCACTTGATGAGAATCAAAGAGCAGACAGTGCAGACCAAAGGAAGGTTTGTATAACTAGCATAGGAGAGAGAAAGGAGTAGAGCAGTAACACTACATAGCTATATTGTGAAAATGATGATGAGACAAACGCAAACGGTGCTAAGTCACCTCCCAAAACACCTCATAATCTCAACCCAAATCCTCTTCTTCACACCCTCCTCCTTACCTTCACCAAAACCCATCAAAAACCCTTCTTTTCCCACCTCAAAACACCCTTCTTTCCCTCTTTTCTCCTCTCTTTTCTCCACCCTTTCCACCACCCAAACACCCCTCAAACCCATCCTCACAAATGACCATGATGAGGATACTTCTGATGATGATGATGATGTGAGTGATGACCATGATGATGAGGCTTATGATGATGAAGAAGAAGAGGATATTGTTGGAGAGAAACCAAAGATAAACATGCCAATAGAGAAGCTATTCATACCACCAGACGTAGAAATAGACGTAGAAACATATAATGATAGTAGTAAGAATAGTAATGTGAGGATATTGAAAGGGTCGAATATTGTGTTGAGTAAATATGCTAAGAATGCTCTAATTGTCAAAGCTGAGTTTGTTAAGAGTAGTGTTAAGACTGAAGAGTGTCCTAATGAAGGCTTTCCTGAGTTTGCTCTTGTTGGTAGGTCTAATGTTGGCAAGTCTTCTTTGCTTAATTCTATTGTTAGGAGGAAGAAACTTGCTTTGACATCGAAAAAGCCCGGTTAGTTTGCTTTACTCATCTCTATTTTGTTGGATAATTTGATTTTGGTGTTGTATTGTTCATGGGTTTTTGTTGGTTTTGCTTGTTAGTTAGTATAGTATTCTTTAGCTTGCTGGGTTTGATGGGTTGAATTGATTAAGTTAGCTAGCTTGGCTTGACGTCGAAAAACCCGGGTTTGTTTGCTTTACTTTGTTGTTTTTTTTTGGGTTGTTTTGATTGTGTGGTTGATTTTATTGATGGGTTTTTGTTAGTTTTCTTGTTGGTTAGTATTCTTTAGCTTGTGGGTGTTTCTGTTGGATAATTTGATGTTTTATTATTGTTTTTGCTGATGGGTTTTTGTTGGTTTTGCTTATATGTTGGTGTTATTGATCTTGTAGGTGTTTTTGGGTACTTGTTTTTTTTTTTATTTTTTATGTAATTGCTGGTTTTGGGGGGTTGAATTGATTTAGGTAGCTACCTTGAGCTCGGCTTTGTCGGAATTATATTGGGTTTTTGTGGTTGTAAGTTCGATAAAGTTGGGTTGATGATGTTGTTGTGGTGATTATTGTTGCTAACTAGTACTCCCTCTCTCTCATTTTAGATACTGGTAATTTAAACTGTTCTGAAATAGTTGTGACTTTGGAAGTAAAGTTCTGAATGATGTTGGTCTTCCAATGCCATTGTTATTTCCTCAGAAAGTTGCTTTTACCATTCATTTATAAGCCGAGTACTTTAGTTACTTTAATCTTAGTTCTTAGATTTGAGGGTTGGTTACAATGTGAAACTAAAATAGGGAGAAGGGAATGTACTGTTGTCATGTGGTTGCGTTGTTTGAAAAAGCTGTCGTTGCTTAAGTTTTTGGCTTCAGATTACAGTTGTTTGATTGAAATGTGTTTTTTTTTGTTCTAGGCGGTTCTTTGATTGATTGATTGGGTGAAGTGTATTTTTTTCAATTATACATGAATAGCTAATTTTAATTTAAGCTAGTGAGCTTCTTTTTTTCAGTGTTTTCTAGGACATTTTTGTCGATGTAGTTGAGTACTGCTTGCTGTTTGTGGTTGTTTTACACTACCTTGTTTCATCGGTGAAAGTTTTTGACTTTCATGTGTGTATCTGGATAATTGCAGGGAACTGTTAAGTTTTTTTTTTTAATACACTGGTGAAGAAGTGAACTTTGGTCACAATTGACACTTGCATCAGTGCCTATCAATGCTTTCAGTTTTCTGGTTTGGCAAAAGATATGGGTTTGACTTTTGAATTTTGTTCAATTGTGTCCAATTGACATGAATTCTGTTATTCAGTATTGATTAGAGCTGGAGCCTTGGCCTGTACTTATACCTTGCAACCAGCTGTTCTTGTTTAAAGGGACTGTTACTTATGACTTGAGCCTTCGCAGTTGAGAGTATTTTCTTACTTATGATTCCTAACGTCTGAAAGTGTCAGCTATGGTGAGGTTTTTAGCTTTGGATTGTGGTAGTCCTATCTAGATTATGCACAAACTGGATTTGAATGAATCCAGAACATTGTATTTGTGTGGTGGCTTTGGGTTTGAGTCGACCCGAATGGCTGAATAGTTCCTATGCGAGACAACATTTGGTTTCATGAAACTACTGGTGGACCTGATTCGATTATAGTTCATACGCCATACCAGTTTTGTTTCACGAAGCCACTTGTGGCTCAAGAAGTTTAAACTGATGCTAATTTGGGAAAATCAGCACACAGCAGTATTGTATAACCACACACAAAAAAAGTGTACATATTTACATCCTAAACTTCTAAAGCTGAGCTTCCATAGCCTGATAGAGGGAGGTACCTTCTAGGAAAGGTCCTTTCAAGATATAAGTAGATTTGGCTGTTCTCCTCTAAGAATTTATACCAAACTCAGTCATTCCCACTAACTTTCTTAGGCAAAAGAAAATCAATACTTGTCTAACTCTCCTGAAGCATTTATGCTAATTTTATCGTGCTTGTTTTGAGATGCCACCCAACTTCATTACGCACCTGCCATGCACAGTAGACTATCTCACTGAGAGTAGCCAAGTAAACCTCTCTCTAACATACGGAACCATATCTTTTTTTTTAATTCTATGGAATTCAATTAGTTTAGTCTTCATGGTTGTCATCATGCCCGTACGATCCTTCCATGCCTTTGGACAGATTTGAGAAGCTTGACAGTCAAATCGCGGGGTTTAACTGTCAAGTGACTTATTTTTTCTGGGGTTTGAATCTCTTTAGTAGAATAGTTACTGATTGTCAGCGTTGAGCATGTAAGAGTTAGCATCCCTCATGCATGTCATAACGTCCAAGGGGTTTGACTTTAGATTATGCTGGCTTAAGTTTATGTGTTGTTCATTTGAGAGGTGCTATGGTTTTTCTTCAACTTTCTCTGGCCTTTAGGTTATGCTGCTTGTTGAATTGGTATTGTAGACGTGGTGAATGACTGGGAATGTAGGATATGTGGCCTATTGATATTGACATATTTTATGATATCAGTTACCCTTATTTTTTCTTCAATGTTTGGTTCCCCTATTTTCTCATCATATCTAATCAATGTAGGATAACTGGATTATAGATAGCTTTTGAGCAGTATTGTTCAATAGTACATGGAGGCTGTAGCCTAGCCTGACGGGGTAAAAGAAACTCCATGGGGTGGACTGTAAACTTTAATGCACTTCACCAATATATAAATGATTGCGTGATTGAACTGTAAACAGTGTTGGTATCTTGTATTTTGAGATATACAAGTTAGATTTGCGGTCAATGCTATCTTTGATTTGCGTGAATGTCTAAATTCCTTGTTCATTTTCTTCATTCAAAGTTACGGCTGTTTTGACACCCGGGAAAAAAAAATGTATGGTTGTCTTGCTTGGAAAGAACTGATGCTTCTGCTAATTTTTCTTTCCTTTTCATTTCCAACATATTTTGGTTGAGAAGCTGAATGATGATGTGGAATCTTCTTTGCAGGAAAGACTCAATGCATCAACCATTTTCGAATCAATGATAGCTGGTACCTGGTGGATTTACCTGGATATGGGTATGAGTGACATCATTTCCTTCTCATTGAATTGGGAGCATTTAAGCATACTTTCTTGCAAATCCCACATCTTTTTTCTTTTTCTGATGTCAAAATCCCACATATTTCTAAGAGCTTTGAATTCTGCCACTGTGCTAACGCCTAGTTGTATGAGAGGAAGTGTGTGAAATGACTTAGATTGACATACTGTGACATCCGAGGACTAAAGCCTCGTACCTCCAAAAGAGTATTGATTGGTCTCAAATAACGTCTCAGGCTCTCGGCTTCTAACAAGAGCCCCCCCCCAAACACAAAAGGAAAAAAAAGAAAGAAAAGATAAATCATTACCTTTTGTTAAGAAGAAATCTTGAAATTATGGATTTAATACTTGATTCAGCGTATGACTAGATTTCACAATAAAAACAAAAGTAAGCTTTGACTAGGTCCTTCACACTTCAGTGATTTTTTTACCTTTACTTTTTTACAAAATATGCTATGACTTGTCATCTTCATATCAGCTAGGATACTTTAGATTTTACAGCGTCCTTGTCTTGAATTGTGTAGGTTTGCAGAAGCACCTAAAGATGTTCGAAAAGATTGGGATACATTCACGAAAAGCTATTTCATAAATAGACAAACATTGGTCTCAGTTTTTCTACTTATAGATGCAAGCATCCCTGCGAAAAAAATTGATCTGGAATATGCAAGTTGGCTAGGACGACACAAGGTTAGTCTATCTAGTTTTCCTTGGAAAAAGGAAACTTAACTGTTCACTTTAGCCATTCTAATCGTGATAAGGAGATGCAGACTTGTTATGAGTTTTTGATACATAATAACCTGGCAGTCTTGAAATGTCTAATTCTATGTTGTAATGGGTTTTAAATGTTCTTTTTCTCTGTCCAGGTTCCAATGACCCTAGTCTTCACCAAATGTGACAAAAGGAAGAAGAAGAAAAATGGAGGCAAAAGAGCGGAAGAGAACGTGGAAGATTTTCTGAATCTAATACGTGAGTACTTTGACACAGCACCTCCATGGATCATGACGAGCAGCGTCACAAATCTTGGCCGGGATGAAGTACTGTTGCACATGGCTCAGTTGCGGAATTACTGGCTAAAGAACTAGAAGTGCTTAGGCTTACTACAAGTGAATTCGTATCAGCAGAATTGCAATTAAGGATCCAGGACAAAAGAATATAGGGCCTCTGGCTGCATGATTTTGGCAATGATGCTTGTGACTTTAAACAGCACAGCGCAGCTCTGCTAGCTGCAAGGTCTGTTTTCTGCACATTGTCAGACGGAAAGTTGCGTCGTGTTCGTAGTTTCGACATTCTCATCCCATGAAGGATTCGATAATGTACATCGATATTGTGGACACCTGTTTGACGGAAACTATTTCTAGGCTTGTCTATGTTACCAATAGCAGGGTTGTAAGTTCTTCTCTTCTACCTCTTTCTTCCTAAACAGCGATGTGTACCATGGACACTGCTTTTATGAATAGAATCTTGCAACTCTTAGTAATAGAAAATTACAAATACCTTTGTTGTTAAAGATAGCGAGGGTACTTGATGAGCTATTTTTTTTTCTATCTTCGGGTGATTGTATGTTGTGTACTTGTGTTGCAAGAAATGAACTATAACCAAGCATGTCTTCACACTTCCGAAGAGCCTTCACGAGCTTAGGGCAAGTTTATCCCTACAACTTTAGTGAGTTGCAAGGGAGTTGCAACCACAAGTGTAGGGATAATCTTGATACAACTATGCCAAAGTTGTAAGATGAGGTATTTATATGAATACCTCATGTTGCAACTTTCTCTTTCTATTTCATTAAATGATGTGCTAATATTTTATATTATTTCTCCTCAAAATTTAACCCCATCTATTTTTTTAAAAAATAAAATGTTTAAATATTGGATGAAATAATAAATATGCACAAATTTAAAGGAGTTGTAACAAAGTTGTAGGGAAAATGTGGAAGTGGAAATAGAGTTGTAAGATGATGTGGCATGCATAAAAATTTGTGAATAGTTGCAAGTAAGTTGTAGGGATAAACTTGCCCTTAGAGCTTCGTGATTAGCAAGTCCGTGAATTTCGATTTCATGGGAAATGTAAAATTTGCATAAATACCGTGAGCCGACATTTGACATCCAAAAGGCGGGTCAGGAGTTGAGACTATGTCCAGAGGACTTTTTCCTACACCAATGCAAGTCCTTTACCACTACGCCATATGCCTCGGGGGCAAGCTGGCATTTGACATCACAAATATGTACACTTTTTTGTTTTTTGGGATGGATATAACTTGCAAACTTCAAATCTCATGATAACGCATAACATTAACAACATTAACACATCCTCTTTTCTAGCTAATGTAAAATGAGCTGACATTTGATATCATAAAGTCGGGTCGAAAAAGTTGCTAGTCGGCGAATGGTAGCTACTAGTTTTAGTGGGTTTAATTTGAGAATAAGGCTAGAATTTTTACTTTCATTTTTTTTGGGTTGCACATTAGTCATGGTGAGTGAGTCTTTCAATGAAGGTAGTATATGCTATTGCTCGAACTCGAGACCTCGTTTAATCGGTATAGAGTTGCTTGACACCCCAATCAACCCTCTTACCTTTTAAAAAAAGTTTAGAGATGATTTTTTTGTTACACTTTAATTTAGTCCAAAGAGATTCATTAAGGGCCGGCCAGCTCCCAACTCAAAACCCCTTTAAACACACAGACAGGAGCCCATTATCAATCCAACCCGAATTAACAAAAAAAAAAAAACACCCACCCACTGACCCACCCGTCCACCCATCCTAAAACGGTAAAACCCTACTTCTCTTCATTTCTCATCTCATCATTTTCATTCCCTTCATATAAAACCGCAAACACCACCTCTTTGCCAAACTTTGTTCTTGTTGCCACAACTTAACACCTCAGTAGGGTTTCTTCTCATCAACCTCAACAAAATGGTAAACCCTTCACTCCACTCTCAACGATCTACTATCTACCTGCATGCATGCTAACGTGTTTTCCTTTTGTAACAACAGGGTAAGGGTACTGGGAGTTTCGGTAAGAGGAGGAACAAGACACACACACTATGTGTTCGATGTGGTCGTAGGAGTTTCCATCTTCAGAAGTCACGTTGCTCTGCTTGTGCTTTCCCTGCTGCTCGTACTCGCAAGTGTTAGTCCCTGCCCCTCTCTCTCTCTTTCCGATCTTGTCTTGGATATGGTTGGTTATATGATGGCAAAGATGCAAACTTTTTAATGTTAATAGCTTTCTTGTCTGTTTTAAGAGATGGGTTTTTGTTGGTTTGCTTATTGGTTGATTATTTGTGGAGATATTTGTGTGTATATATCATGATGATGGTGATGTCAAAGATTCAGTCTTTTTATAGTGAGGTGGTTTTGTTATTTGTTTTAGGAGGTGGGTTTTTGTTATTTTTGTTGTTGGTTGGTTATTTGTGTAGGAATTATGAAAATGAATGTTGGTTTTTTGGTGTCAAGAAATGATCTTGGAGGATTTTTTTGTCAAGGTTTGGGTGAAGAATTGGCAGTTATGTTGATGTTGACAGAATGAATTCTGGTAGTGGTGTAAATAGACTATGAGGAGAGTTTGCTGTGTTAGTAATGTTGATTTGGGTGTTGTTGTGGTTATTATTATTGTTATGTGAGAGAGGGAGAGATGGTTGGCTGAAGCCCAAATCCGAAGAGATGTTTGTCATATAAAAAAGTTGTGAGGCTATTTTGTAGAATGTGGGATGTTCTTTGTGTAGCTAGCTTAATTTGTTGGGTTTAGAGTTGATGGTAATTGTTTTTGCCTCAGGAGTGAGGTTTAATGATTTGGGGTTATGTGATGCTACGAGAATTGTTGCTATGTTTGATTTAGAGAAAGGACTTTTGTGTGAGTTGTTGGAATATTGGCTCTCAGTAACATTGGGAGAAATGGTTGGCCCAAGAGATGGAAATAGCGGTGAAAGTGGGTATATGAGATGTGAACCTCTGGTTGAATATATTTCTGGTTGCTTATGTATGTTTGTTTGGGTTGCTGAGAGAGTCCTTGTGAAGATTTATGAGCTCAATTGGTGGGTTTCCTATTTTGGTTTGGAGAGTTTTTTGTGGTGTAGAATCTGAGACTTTTGTGCTGGTAACCTTGGCTTGATTGAAAATAAGTGGGAGAAGGAATGATTGAGGCTGTTAAGAATTATAGAACAAATTTGTGAGTTACAATGAAGTTTCTACATTTGTGGATTTGGATTAAGCTACTCAATTCTTGGACTCTGAGATCAGGGATCAGTTGGAAAGCTATTCTTGTCATCTTGTGCTCAAATAGTGAATGTTAGTTTTAGCTGCTTTGAGGTGTTATTTATGTTGAGTGAAAGAAATTGCATGACAGAGTTGACATAGGAGTTATTTGAGGTGTTAGCTATAGCTGCTTTGAGGTGTTACTTATGTTGAGTGAAAGAAATTGCATGACAGAGTTGAGTTAATTTATTTATTCTTGTGATTAGTTCTGGTGATTTTGGTTTATCCTTTGTTGTCAATGAAAAAACGTGTTTGTTTGAGGGTTTATCTGTGTTGTGTCAAAGTGTGAAGGATCGTATGCGTTGTGCTAGCTGGTCTGGATGAGGAGAGTATGTTATTTAAGGAAATTAAAGATGACAACACTACTTGTTTTATGGTTATTGTGATTATTATTGGTCTATTAGTTTTTGTGAGAAATGGGTGACCCAAGAGATGGAAATTGTAGTGAGTGGTATTTGCAATGTGGAAGAAATTTGTGCCATCATGGTTCTGCAATGAATTTGAGTGTGTGAAATCATGACTGGTGGTTGAATGTATTTTGGTTTGCATATGTATGTTTGTTTGGGTTCCTGTGACAGTCCTTGGTAGGTTTATGTACTCAATTGGTGGTTTCCTATTTTGGTTTTGGAGAAGGTTCTCTCTTGTATAGATATGAGATTCAGTTCTGGTAATGTTGATTTATAAAAAATAAGTTGCTGAAAGTGTGGTTGAGGTTTTCAAGGATATTAGATTAAAGTTGTCTGGTGTTTCAAGTGAAAGAAATAAGGAGTCACAATGAAGTTTTACGCATGTGGAATTGGATTAAGCTACTCAATTCTTTGACTTTGGGATCATTTGTGGAGCTATTAATGAACTGTAGTCAAGTAACTTAGTTTATCATCTTTTTCAGCTGTTGTAAATGATGCTGGAGGTATTTGAGGTGTTTGTTTCAGCTGTTTTATGGTTTTCTATATTGAGTGGAAGGAAGTGGTACACATAATTTTAATGTATTTATATGTGTTAGTGATTTGTTCTGGTGATTTGTATTCTCTTTTGGGTGTCCAGAAATGATCGTTGGGTTTATGTGTGTTGTGTTGAAGTGTGAAGGATAGAGTGAATTCTGGTGGCTGGTTTAGATGAGATTATCTTGAGTATGTAGAGATGGGTGGTAGAGATGGCTGGCGAAAGCGTAATTGGAAGGAGACAGATTTCAAAACAGTTGTGTTGGACTTGGCAAATTTGTGAGATGTTGGATTGTCTTTGTATGATCTAATCAAGTAAGAATGAGATAGGTGGTTAAGGGTATTGCAGTTAGCCTATTTTGGTTTTTGGGGACATATGCCTTGTGAGTTGGGATATATTGGGACATTGTTGCAATGCTGGATTTGGAGAAGTAGTTAAAGGACTTTTGTGTTTTGAGTGCTGGGATTGTGGCTCAATAATGTTGAGTGAAATGATAGGAAGTGCTTGAGATCTGCATTGAGTTTGTGGTGTCACGTTTCTAAAATTGTTTTTAGTGAAATTAGGATCGTTAGTGGCGGTTTGATAAAACAATGGGTTGCTGTGTGTCACGTTTCCTATTTTGGACTTGGATAATGATTTTGTTTGTCTTGATCGAGTTTTGATCACTAGCTTGTTGTGAACTTTAAGTCATCTTTTTATTGATTGTACTTGCGTTTATTCTGTGATAGTTGCCCCGATTTTGTGTTGCTAGCCGACCCCTATCAGGCGCTGTTGTGGTTTACCTATTGGATTAGTTGTTCAGGTTGGGCAGTTTGTGTTTCTTTGTAAGAAAGTTAGGTTTTGTGAACATTATGATCCTGTGAACATAATTAACCAACGGTTGTCCCTTAAATTGTAGATAACTGGAGTGTGAAGGCTATCAGGAGAAAGACCACTGGAACTGGACGTATGAGGTACCTTCGTAATGTTCCAAGGAGGTTTAAGACTGGTTTCAGAGAAGGTTTGTTTCGATGTTCACAACTTCACATGGGTCCTTCCGTTTTTCTATTGCTACGCCTATTTCTGATTTGCACTTTATTTATCTCTTCTATCAGGCACTCAAGCAGCCCCAAGGAAGCAAGTAGCAGCATCATCTTAAATTGTTGGCCTGTGGAACTGACAGTTGCCTTTGTGGGCGTTGTTTCTAGTTTTTGCTTCAACCTTGTGATAGCCAATGTTGGTTTATTGTTGGACAACTGCAGAATCTGTAAGAGTAATGAAATGAACCTTGAGATAGCCAATTTTGGTTTATTGTTGGACAAGTGCAGAATCTGTAAGAGTAAAGAAGTGTTTTTTGTTCTGGCAAGTTCTGTTATTTTAGCTACATGACAGCAAATGAATAGGTATTACTCGCGACAGTCGTGGTTCTTGATGTTCTGCTATGTTTAATTGCCAATTCACCTGCAACTTGTTTGCATTGCGATGTGTATGGGTTTTGAAATTCCGCATAGGTCATTAGCTAATGCAGTTTCTAAGTTATTATCTCTGATGTTGTCTACTGCACTCGGTGATGCGACTTCATAGGTGAGCTGTGAATGATGTAAATTTATATTTCCAATTTGCAATGTGATTTTTTTAGTTACCCATCACCACCATCAGTATAGAGCCCAATGTGGGCATCAAAAACGTATATAATTTCTTTTAGATATTGCAAGTGTATTCGATGGCAGACATGTCAAGAACCTTGGGTTGACATATACGAGTAAATCAATTTTAAAGCAAGATTGTTCTGAGCCTGATTGGGTTGGCTCAATGGTGTAAGGCCCCATTGAGTCCACATGTGTGGGGACGATCTAATTAGCAGGAGGTCCTGTGTTCGATTTTCACCATGTGCAACTTCCCTCAGGCCAGCAGCCACGCACCGCGAACGAGATTAACCTTGGGCCCTAACGGCTCGTTTGATAGAGGGGATGAGCATGATTGGGATTATTAGTTGGGATTGGTATTAGTTTATGGAGATTGGGATTAAAAGAGGGAATATAATAATCCCTCGTTTGTTACATGGGATTGGGATAGGGATTAGTTAAAAAAAATAATCCCACTCTAATACCTGCTCCTCCCTGGGATAGAAACAGTGGGATAAGGAGCCAAATAATCCCAATCTCCATCCCTTTTTAATCCCCATCCATGTAACCAAATAAGGGATTAATAAAACATGGACTAATAATCCCAATCCCCTCCCCCTAATCCCTCATACCAAACGAGCCGTAAGGGCTTAAGGAGACCTCGTGGGAAACCAAAAAAAAATCAATTTTAAAGCAACATCGACAGGTCAGGACGGGCAGCCGAAGCGGGCTTAATGCCTTTGTTGTATGTATTGGGAAGTTGTGTTTTTGCAAGACGAAAGAGCACAATTTTGAAGTATTTCGGGATGCTATTCTGATAAAAATCATTTGATTTGAGGCTACTTACCGGCAGATGAACCAGCCATGGTTCTTGAATAATGCAAGTGCATGCATGCATAAAATACGTACAAATTGCAACTTTTTTTTTGAAGGGGTACAAATTGCAACTGAATCACTGAAATGGGTTCAAATGCAAATTTCGATGCAGGTTAATGAGAAATGTGCCAAAATTGATCAAGGCAGTATACTGGACTGATAGCCATGATAGGTGGTGGACTGAACTAGTTTTTTTTTTCCAACTGATAAAAGAGACATAGGCAGTAGGCAAACTATCAAATTAAACACAAACTATGAAAGAATCTTGATTTCCAGCGCTATAATGGGTAGAATATGGATTTTCACTTCCACCCATCCTAGAGACGAATTAAAGAACTTTACATCCTTAACAACATAACAGCAGATTAGGCGATTAGCAGTAAATCGAATTTCAAGAGATAGTAGCTAGGGGAATCGGTCATCAGTTTCTTTTTTGATCGGCTTTCCATAAACTAGTATGTACGAGTAATACACATAGGGGAAAGCCGGAACTTCTTTCATAATCCTTTTGCATTAGCTTGAAGAGGCTTTCGTTTCCTCCCAGGCTCCCAATTGTTAACCTGCAAGCAAACAAGTTAGTGGTGGACTGCAAAGAAGGCATGCGTCATCTATCGAATGCGTCCTTTTGGGGTTGATTTGAACTAAGTTCTCCAAAGACATGATTGTTCTGAACAATTTGAACTGTAAAATCTCTGAACGGCTCTTTCGGATTGTCAGTTTCATTTTGTGCTAAACATTAATAAGCACCTCTAATTAATAGAAATGGAATATCGTTATAAAGTGGCGGTCCCAAAAGGGATCAATGAAATAGAAGCCTCGTGGGTGGGGGAGAATTCCGATCAATGAAATAGAAGAAGCCCCTAGTATGTTTTAGTGAGCCTACACAAAGTTGACAAAGTTCATCAACACATCGATGAATTGTCATTCTCATGGCATGTACAAGCGTGATCTAGAAAGCATTTTGCTTCAATACGAGGAGTCTCAATCCAAGTGCTAACATGGGCAGTGAAGCGATTGAGATTTGTGAGCTTAATAGTTTCGTTTTCACTGTTAAAATCCATGCACAACGTCACGTTTAGAGTTAAGTGAGGAGATCTTTGATAAGACTATCTTATACAAATAATTTGGGGCGAAATGGAAACTGTACAAGTGTACAACAAAGAAGATATTAAGTCTCCTTTTTAAAAGAAGAAATGATGCGTCAACGTATGACAACTGACCCCTTCGAAATGTCATGCAATGTGGAATCATAGAGACGGGGATCTATTATCTTTTCTTGGAGATACGTCATAAAACGAAATCCAATAATTTTACCAATAAAGCTGAATATCCCGGGCAACGTTTTTTCCCCCAAGGGAGGCAGTTAAACCTGTCAAAAATGAGGCTTTGATCATTATTAAATGTGCACGGCCGTGTTAGAGTTCTTATTGGACGCCCGTGCAATTTAAAAGTTGGGGCTCAAACAAAAAAAAATGGGGGTTCAAACAAAAAAAAAAAGGTGGCAGACTGGCTGATTTTGCTTACGATTGTATTTCGTTCGGTTTCTGGCTTGTATCTTTACTTTGTAGATGAAGGAGCAAATTCATGGGTCATCGATTTGTGACAGATCGACATTCTAGGCAATACTTATAAATCCGTAGTCAGTACACATCAATCATTAGTTTGGAGTTTGGACTGGTTGATTAGATTGTCACTCTATTGGACAAATTGCATTCGCTAACCATCTCTCTGATTTTGATGCATGTAGACAAAAAAGAAGAAGAAGAAAACATACTAGGCTACTAGCTCGTATGATTTTGATGTTGACTTCTGCCAGTCAACTTTGGGATTGGGACTTTCAAGAAACTATTCGTCCTTGCTGTCTAGGGTTGGACTAGGTGTATTTTGTTCCTTAATAAGAATTTGAAAAAAATAAAGAAACGAAACTGAAGAAAAATTAAAAGAAAAAAAGTTGAACATTAAAATTATACGAGTAACTAAAACAATTGTAATTAAACTAAAAAAACATCATTTTTTTGGTACACCGGATATAAATGAAACTTACACTGGACGAAAATAAGTATAATACTAACTAATGGATTTATAAGATCAATAATAGGTATGTGTTGTAATACTTTGACAAAAAAACACTCAGTGTAAACTTATACCGAGTGTACCTAAAAACCTAAAAACTGAAGGATTTTTTTTTTTGAATTGAAGTGACAAAAATGAACAATAACAACACTATAGATGAACAAAACACAAATCTTTTATTGTTGTTTGATGAAAAATGCCGGATGAATTCCATAATCATAATTATATGACAAAACTTACTCTCTGGCTAAAAAATATTATACTTATATGATTAGTCTATGGTACATAAGCACATCAATAATTGAAAGAATTCAAATACCCATTCTAATGGTTAATTTTCAAACAAATTGCATATGAACCAAACTTTTTCCATAAAACTTTGTATGAACCCGTTTCACATATGAGACTGTGAATTAATATAGAAAAAAAGTTGATTAATGACCCCCTCGGTGGTTATTAGTGATCCCCCGTTATTATATGTCCATTAATTATTTAGGTGTTCAAACTATTTTATATCTTTAAATATATATATCAAAGTAATATTACACTGATGGGGAGCAAGTTTGGTCAGAGAATGGCCTATATATCGAAATTCTTGATTTAGTTTCGATTGATATTGTAACCTCGATTGCTCAAAATAAAATTGCATGTTTTGTCGTTCATCAAAGACAATAATAATAATACACCGTTAAAACCTAAAACGAAAAACAAGAATAGAATAAGCTAATAATACACGATTATAGAGGGATAAAACTGATTATTAATTCTTAATAGAGAAATCGACTTCAGGTAATATTTCATCCATGAATGAGCAGCCCATTCCAATAAGGTATGTACAAACAAACAATAGGCCGCAAGGCCGGGTGCTGTACGTGAAGAAACCCTCAATTTTATTTACCCAGTTACCCACACTAGCTCACCATGAATGATCGATCAGGCCATGATAGTACCTATAATTGACAATATAATCAACCAGACAACCATAGTATGGGATACATATTGGCCGATTCCAGAAAGTCAAAGCTCCAAGACTCCAACAATTGAACTACACTGGGGTGTAGGATATAGCCGAAATGGTAAAATCCAACCTCGAATTCCCAGGTTATTACTTGGATTCGAGTCCACCGGAAACAATAATTGAACTACACTAGCAAAATACAAACCCATGCTACAGTTTTACAAACTACATACACTAGCTAACTACATCATACATCAGTGATCAGTACCTTAATCATAGGGATCGGAACAAGGGATCGTCTGGGTACACAAAATCTATCATGGTTCTTAAACTTAGGCTCCGTGTTTTAGTTTTAAACCAAATTGAAAACTATTGAACTGAACTAAAATCAAATGAATTCTAGTTACAAGTTGTAAATGGAGGATTATTATATTCTGATACTCCTGAACCAAATCGGGGAGAACAGGTAATGGAGAACTACTAGCTGTGCCTTACACCATATATACAAAAATTGCTCTTCATACACATAAAAAACTAAGAAAAAGAAGGGATCTTGATTATGTGTACGTTAACTCGTAATTAAGAGCTCTCTCATTTACAGGAGTGATTTGCCAAAATGGTGTTACATCAGATTTTAATTCCTTAATTGGGTTTGGTTTGAAAATAATTCCACACATGGTGTCCATGTAGGATTGGATAACCCAAGCCATATTTTTTTATTTTTCTTTCTAATATTTGTTTACAAA
>ONZK01000490.1:11673-29626 GCA_900322385.1 Pharnaceum exiguum
TTTTTATCATCAAATTCAGGCACTCGTTGAGTGTTGCTGCTGCCAGAAATGGAAAAAGAAAAGAAAGGAAAGTTAACATGTGGTAGTCTTGTATGCATCCTGTATTCCTGTTGGGCATAAGATTTTACTGATGGGTAGAGTAACTTGTTCCATATACATGTTTTTCCCCATGTAGATATCTTTACGAATTGGATCAGCACCTCGATCGCTTTCTAAGATCAGCATCCAAGGCAAAAATAAATCTTCCATTTGACAGGGCAACCATGAGAAGCATACTCATTGAAACTGTGAGTGTTTCCAAGTGCTTGAATGGCTCTTTGAGATACTGGCTCTCTGCGGGACCGGGCGACTTTCTTCTGTCTCCATCTGGTTGCTATCAGCCCACACTTTATGCAGTTGTGATGCAAAACCTATATTCATATGATCGTAAGGGTGTTAAAGTGGTTACCACTTGTGTACCAATAAAGTCCCCTGAATTTGCCACAGTAAAGAGCAACAATTACCTTCCAAATGTCTTGTGTCAAATGGAAGCTGAAGAAAATGGGTGCTTTGCTTCTATTTGGTTGGACTCTGAAGGGTTTATTGCTGAGGGTCCAAATATGAATGTGGCATTTTTGACAAAGGAAAGAGAGCTTTTGATGCCTAAATTTGACAATATATTAACTGGATGCACCGCCAAAAGGGTGCTCACTCTTTCAGAGGAACTGGTGAAAAAGGGCGAGATTCAAAGGGTGAGTGTGAGAAATGTCAGTGTTCAAGAAGGAAGAAAGGCAAATGAGATGATGCTCATTGGCAGCGGGGTCTTGGTGTGTCCTGTGATTCAGTGGGATGATCAAGTCATTGGTAATGGTGAGAACATAATCATCCTGGCCTTGTTATCTATTTATGTTGGCATTTTATTGGACTTTTACATGTGGTCACTTGTTAGAGAAATCAGTTTGAGTCAATATGTTGTAGAGGCATGTTTTTAAATGGAAAGCTCTTGTTTAATTCCTCAGTCTTCAGTGTTCATTTCCAATTGACTCCTTGAGGTGGAATGGTAAACACACTTTTTTCAGAGATTTTTTGAGAGAGCAGATGAGTTTCTAACATTTGGTATGGGAAAATGTGGGTTGTCTATTCAAATTAACTTCAACCAACGGTGGCACTCTCAGTACCATAACTCCATAATTAGGTAGTGATCTGAGGTTTGGATACGTTGATAGAAGTATGCGTCAAAGTTATTCTTGTGATCCTTGTAAAGACAACTATTTTCTAATTTGAGGTGTACTGATAAGTTGTGCCTCCAGTTGAGGGTACCACTGCTACCCAACAGCCTTATTTGTGTAGATTCTTGTAAGAATGCCAGCAATATGAGATCTTACTAAAGTTTGGTGATTATGCTGCAGGGGTGGAAGGTCCTATTGCTCAAGCTCTCTTGAAGCTTATCCTACAGGACATGAAATCCGGCCCATCATCAGTTCGTGTCCCTGTTCCTTATTAAGGGCCCTGTTGGAATGTATGTAATACATGTCTGTGCACTGAACTTCTTTTGATTTTGTTCATCATGGGAAAAAATTAGGTTTCCTGTAACTGTTATTGACTGTCTTCTTGCTTCACCCGGTTATCCTCATCGTTTATGTATTCGATCAGCCATTACGCTTACCGCATTAGTCATTACTCATTTGTGCCGCATGAGACGCCTACCAGTATGTTTCAGAGTTGGATGATTCAGTAACACGTTACTGACAAAAACAGTTACTATTTGTCAGACTTCTTCGAGAATCGTACATCAGGAAAAGAAGAAGAACTACACAATGGCTGATGGGTAGCAAGTCTAGCAACTCAAGAGCTTCCTATAGGTTGGTGCTTATGCTGCTGTTGTTGTAAAACAGTACAACAAGCTTCTGTTTAGATAAAAGAACCTCAACAACAAATAGTTAAAGGTTACTGCCCTGCAAATGTTGGTAAACATAGGAGTAATTTTCAATTCAGAGCTTGAAAGGTGTTAAAGAACTAACGCTGCCTGCAAGCCCTTTATCTATACGATGGTCATATAATTCCTTCATTGTGACTTCACGATACTTTGGAGGGTTACCTTCCGAGATTAACTCCTTGATCGGCCCATACAATGTAGGCAATGACTCATGAGGATTTCTGAAAAAACTGGCAACAGATATCCTTGGTGCTTTTGTGCTATGGGCAACCACCCTGTGGACGACACTTTTGAATTTGTCGTTTGTCAACAACTGTTCATCGAAAACCAACATACATATACACGTTTATCATAACTTCCTTAATTGTGGCACAAATGAAATGGGAACAAGATTTAGAAATCGAGGGATAGCAGTGTATATGACTTGCCTGTAGAATGTCACCTATGTTGACCACGAGAGCACCATGCATCGGAACAACATCAACCCATTGACCTTCATGCAAAAGTTGAAGGCCACCAACTTGGTCTTGAAGTAAGACGGTCATGAAATCACAATCACTATGCGTCGATATCCCTTGTGTCAAGTGTGGCTGTGGACATGACGGAGAGTAATGCCCTGCAACGAATAGCCCTTGACCGCAACCCATTTCGTTCAAGTGGCTTGTTTGCAATCCTAGTGCCTCAGATAATAATCCAAGCAACAATTTTCCAAGGTCAATCACTTGTTCTGAGTACTTGGCCATTATCTCCCTACTTGTCAAAAAGAGAGGAAACTAATCATGTAATGAGTCATTTTCAAATACTCCTTACTACATAAGCAAAATTTTGTACAACTGTGTTAGCAACGCTAGTGAACCTTTAACCTTTTTCCTGAGTTGTGTACATATATATGTACTCTTTCTAGGCTCCTAGTTTTTTTTTGTCATTCTTCTAGGCTCCTAGGTTCAGGATGGAAGTTTCTACCTTTGCACAACTTTTTTGTCTAAACATTGTGACCTTTAGAAATACTTCAACAAATAACTAATGATTTAACTTCTACATACCTGAGAGGGGCAGGAAGCTCTTCTGGGCTAGGAGGATCAGGGGCCATCCTTAATTTAATGGTGTCCCTCCAATAGCCAGGAGATTCAGAATGAAGAAAAGCATTGCTAAAATATGTCACCTTCTTACTAAAATCTCTTGAATAGTAACCTTTCTTTACTTCATCACCTTGTTCAAAAAACATTCTTATACCCTCCAACATCTCTTCCAAGACTGGAACTGGGATCCCATGGTTCTCCACTTGGAAAAATCCCCATGTCGCGGCTGCATCTCTGATCTCGTCAACTATCCTTTTTCTTCCTGTTGCATTATCGTCGACCCCTGTGAGGTCTATGACGGGAACGTTGAAGGTGCCCCTGGGTGCTGTGGGGAAGGAGATCCCTTGCTCATCTTTTGGGTGAATGAATTTAGAAGGAATGGTCGTAATGCCAGCATCTACTAACCCCTTCACGCCAGCTTTTGTATCATCAAATGCTTTTGATTCATCAGCTAGGATGTGAGGATCGGTAGAAATGATGCCCATCACTGTACTGTAAGTTCTCTTTTCACTTATTATTTTGATTATGAAGTGTAGTGGATGTCGTCCAAGAGTAGGTGTAAGTGTGTAACGCTAAAGCTCAAAGGTGCATGGTATAAATAGATCGACTTAGAACAATTATAAATCTAATCTTCCTGCCATTTTTATATCATTTTTATACTACTTCAATCGTATAGTTTACGTTTTTTATAGCTTCTATTAAACTGAACTGAATTTTGCTCAATTGCTCAGATAAGACTTTTGTTTAATTATTTGGACACTCGATTACTCATTAAATCTTATTAATATTGGACTATTTAAAAGTTACATAAATGTCACAACTTCAAACGATAGAAAATACAAATTTTTTTTTGGTGTGAAGGGAGCACTGAGGCCGGTAAGAATCGAGCCCCCAACCTTAGGGGTTGAAGGTGTACTCTCTACCACTTGAGCAACTCTCTCTTCTTATAAAAAATACAAATTTAACTGAATTGAGTTGAAAAGAACATGTACAACTCCTATAGTCCTATACTCCTATTGTATGTGTAAATGAATTATCATTGATCAAGATGCATGGGCAAGACGCTCATACAGATAATATTGTATACTCTGTTCTCGAAAAGAAAAGATAATATTGTATACTCCTATTGTATCATTATTGTCTATGTAAAATGAATTACCATCGATCTAGATAAATATTTTAATAAAAGTTCGGTCATGATGACCAGGAGGCACGTTGAAGTGGCTGAAAAGGACAATATTTCGTGTATTGTCTGCTGTAAATCTGATTGTATTTGTGTATCAAGTTGGCTGAAGCCCAGATACTACAATTCTGAACTTTGGTTATCATATCAGAAAACAAAACTCCAAAAGCATATTTGCAGCTTGGAGTTGAATTTGCCCAGTAATTTATATTTATATTTATAAAATAGCGGAGTATGGGTGGTGGTGAACGGGTGATCCAATTTTGAAAAGTACAGATAATCCATAAACTGTACTCGTAGCAAATATACTGTGGTTGAGCTTGGCTGTTTTACATTTGTAAATGAAAGTTAACCTCCTCTATAAGACTTCAACAACCACGGAAAGCCAAAAAAAACAAAAAGAAGCTAGTGTTTCTTCACTTAAGCTTCACAATCCAACCCATCTTATCTTCTGCAAGCCCCATCTGAAGTCTAGTCAGGGAAGTGTAAAGCTGTTGTGTTACTTTCCCAACATTGCCATCTGCGAACGAGGTCCTGTAGCAAATGAGCAGTGATGGTCAGAAAGTCACAATCACAATACTGCCACGATTTATGGGTGGCATGATCAGCTGCCTCCTCAGAAACAATTTCTTTGTTTTCTTAGACAGGGTAAGGTTGCGTACATCCTAACCCCCGAGCACCCTCATTGAATGGGGATTACACTCGCTTGTTGTTGTTGTGGTATGATCAGCATTTTGAGTGCTAAAGCTCATCCACAACTCAAGTAGTGAAAACAATTTAAAAAAACAAAATCGCATCATAAGAACGGCATGAACCCATCAAACTATTCAACGAAGTGTCGACATTTTAGCTATCTCCAATATTACTGAAAGCAATGGAACTTTTACCTTTTATCCATATGTGTTATGCTTCCAACAGGTGATACAACCACTGCGGTGCCCGTACAAAATACCTCATCAGCATCAAGCAATTCCTCTATTGACACAAGCTGCTCCACAACCTGCAAATCAACAATACGAATTAGCTGGATAATCAGATATGCACTCGAACGAATGAAACTGATACAACAATCTCTTCAAGAACATGCAACAGATAGAGCTTATTCCCAATTGATATAAAGAAGGATAGAATATTGTAATCTGATCAAATCAGAGAAAACTGCTATTGAAACAATTGGCAAGGGGGTAACTCAATGACTGCAAAAGATAGAAATTTCAGGACAATAAATAAGCTTGACAGATACCTCAAAACCCTGACTCTGTGCAATGTCAATTATACTTTTCCTCGTGATACCAGGCAGAATAGTCCCCCTTATGGCTGGAGTAGTTATTACATTACCCTGTATTAGAAAACGATGAAAATGATTTCAACAATTGCCTAGCCAAGTCCCAGATGAAGCATCTTTTGTGACACAAAAGAGAGCACAAGATTATCATATATTACAACTCCATTTAACAAGTAAACATAGAAATAAATGACATTCAGAGTCAGATGTGCAGAAAAGTAAAACAACTACTATCACCAGTTTATTAGGGCCTGTTTAACCGCAGTTTAGCTCGTAAGTTGCTAATGTAAAAACTAAACACCCATTAAGCTTCAATGCCGATCAAAGAGCTTACCTTCACCACAAATACATTACAAGCTGAAACTTCCTCCAGATACTTTTTATGCACACAGTCCAAATATAGTACATCTGAATAACCTTTGGCTTTCGCAGCGGTAAGAGCTTTCAGAACCTGCAATGTCATCACAAGGACATTAGTTGACTACGACCAAAAATCACGCAAAATTTACTGAAGTTGCATCTTGCTAAAACCTTGCCATCATTTTCAAATTCGTTTAGCTTGATATCTTCCAAGAATACGTGTTATTTTCACCAATTAAAAAAGAGTTTAGAGATACTAGGACGTAACATACCGCAGCATAATTTCCAATAGTTTTCACTCCACCTGTTCCACCAGGGGTAGCACGATGAATATCGTTTTCAATTACCAAATTTATTGGTGCCAGACCTTCCTGTATAAGAAACCACAGTGAGAGGATGATTAAAGAAAACATCTGAGAGAACAAGTGAAAGTAATGAAAAGCATCAGCCGACCTTGAAATAATTTCCCACAGGAGACGTATAAATCAAAAGGGTATACTCAGGAGCTGGTGCAATACCGAGAACAGAACCACTCCCCATAAGCAATGGCCTGATGTATAAAGAACCTTTACCAGCAGGGGGAATCTGAAATGAGACATTACATAACAACTCATAAAATAAGAAACAATTTTGTACTAAAGTACAGAATTTGCTAAGCAGATGAAGAGAGACAATGTACCCAACGCTCATTTGCTAACACTGTTTCCTTTACAGCTTCCACAAATTGTTCAACTGTTGGTGCAGGCATGCACATCCTTTCAGCACCTGTTATCATACGCAGTGCATTCTCCTCGGGCCGGAAAAGCACGATACTACCTTCCTGTGTTCTGTATGCTTTTAAGCCTTCAAACAATCCCTGAAAATAAGTATTTAAAAGAATGCGTACGTAAGTTCATAGACCAAGCGTCATAGGAGAATATGAGCGAAACCCCTCTTATAGAACCATACTATGTAAGGACGGGATGAATCACCTGCCCATAATTTAGGACCCCAGCGGATGGGCTCATCTCGATGTTCCCATATCGCCTCAATTCACCTTTGGAGAAGCCTTCGCCTATTGCACACTTCATCATATACATGTGGTCGGTAGGTATGACACCAAATCCAAGGTTGTCCCAATCAAGATCGGCTAATGTTGATGTCTGACTGCATAGGCAATGAAAAGATTGACATAACAATCAAAAGATGTTTCTCAATCATCGTCACAAACTCATCAAGTCTTTGTTACACCGGGATAGTGTGACTAATAACAATACATTGACTAATGGTATTTATAAGGTGACTAATGAGGTATGTGTTATAATGCTTTGACAAAAAGCACCTAGTGTAAAGTTAGTTAAACCTGGTGTAGCTAAGAATTGGAGTCACAAACTACATCAATCCACACCTATCTACTAATAAAATTCAGCAAGTCTTTGGTAAATCGGGTGTACCAGTACACCTTATGGATTTATGACTAATTATAAAGGGACTGACTAGTGGCACTAAAAATGTGACTAATGATAAATTGATAATTGATGTAATACTAGTTATAAACTTATAAAATGTACCAGTAAACCCGGTGTACTTAAAAATCGGAGAACTAAATTAGCAATAAACACATAGACCAACGGAAAAAGGAACTTTCCAATAAGGTTGCATCTAGAAGTCAACTATCTGATTTCAATTTATCCCAATTTCTCAAAAACTGACGTACACCTAACCAATCTAATAAGCAACAAAAAAAACTACCACGAGAAGTAACATAGCCGCCGTAATTCCTATTCAATTGAGGAAAAAAACTAGCCTAATCAAGTGCGATGAGGGGGATCACACAAATAGAAAAAAAGATTTTTTTTTTTATTTCCATTGCACAAAACATGTTCTTAAATACGACTTCAGTGCAAAAAGAGACATGCCTCCAGGATGACAGATGACTATGTGTTCACTGTATTTCAATCTAGCTTCCGAAATCAAAGACTCAATAGTACATCTACAGTAATTTCATGATGCTAAAATACTATAGAGATATTATATCAGAATCATCTTCCAATCCTCACTTCTATTCTATAACATCAATACAATTCTATTTTTACCTTCTACATAATTTAGTAATTTACCAGGCAGTAGTAAGAAAAATGCATGAAATTTAATCAAAGCTCAGCTGTATAACAAAAGGGCCTCAAACCTGTGAGTATCAGACAATGTTGTATCACATTTCGCTGAAGAAGATGAATGACTGTCATTAAGAACCGAGGATACCTGGTTTTGAAGCTGTACACAAGAACACAGCAAAAGTACATTGAAAAAACACTTTAAGCAAATAACAATAATGATCATCAAATTATCCACATTAACACCACGTCGCGGCTGCATCACTAACCTCGTCAATTATTCGTTTTCTTCCATTTGCATTATCTTCGACCCCTGTGAGGTCTATGACGGGAACGTTGAAAGTGCCTCTGGGTGCTGAGGGGGAGGAGATCCCTTGGTCATCTTTTGGGTGAATGAACTTAGAAGGGTTGGTCGTCATGCCAGCATCTACTAACCCCTTCACGCCAGCTTTTGTATGATCATCAAATGATTTTGTTTGATCAGCTAGGATGTGAGGACGATCAGTAGAAATCATGTCCATATATAACTGTTCTCTTGCCACTTATGACTTACGACAGTTACGAGTATTGTTTTATGAAGTGTAGTGGATGCCGTCCAAGAGTACGTGTAAATGTGTGATGCTAAAGCTCAAAGGTGCATGGTATAAATATCCTACCCATTTTCATAACATTTTTTATGCTAGTTGTCTAAAAAAAATTAAACCTATGCCTAAACCCTTTGACCCGAGTTAGGCCGATATGAAGTAAGTGCTCACACCGAGTATTATCTAATTCTTAGGTGCACTGGATGTATAGATACACTGGTGTTTTTTTCATAGCATTACAACATATACCATTAGTTATTTTTTTAATGTAATTAATCGGTCCCTTTATTATTAGTAAAAAATCCATCAAGTGTACGTGGTGTACCAAATACTTATTGCCTAGTATTATCTCCATTCACAAGACTTGAACAAATTAAAGTCCTTGTCTAAGGGTCGGGTTTAGAATGTCGAATTACTAACACAGTTATACCTTATCAATATTGATTTCTTATGAAATTATATATTATAAGACATTTTCAATAGTATACAAATAATTATGAATTGATTTATCAGTGTCACAACTTCTTAAGATGAAAAAATACAAATTAAATAACTAAACTAAAAAAGAACATGTGAACACTCCTATTTTCCATATTGTAGTAGTAATTTTCTATGTAAATGAGTTATCATTGATCAAGATGGGCAAAGACGCGCATATATGCGTGATGCATCTACCTATCTAAGATAATTTTGTGCACGCATGCATGTTGCATTGTGTCATTTTTATTCTATATAAATGAATTACGGAGTATAAATTAATCATCGATCTAGACAACTTTTTTAATTAAAAGGTCGATCATGATCATGACCTGGCCGGAGGCACGTTGAAGAGGCTGAAAGGACAATATTCGTGTATAATGTGAATCTGCTTTTTTTTTTGTATATGTCAAGTTGGCCGAAACCTACATACTAAATCTGAACTTTAATTTTCATATATATCAGAAAATTAAACAAATGGATGCCATGCCACCATGCGTTATTTTAAACTAAGTCTTCGTATATGTTGTCAAAACAAAACTCCGAAAGCATAATTACAGCTTTGAGTGGAATTTTACTATTTTAGGAGTATATAAAATGATATCTACAGTTTAACTTTTTTCCGAATATATTCTTCTTTATGATAAATTATTGGAATTGTTCTCGATTTGAGTCAAGTTGTTCTCATTCACCTTTTCTCTCTCTCTCATTTCAGGGCAAAGCCCCTCATTAAAAAGTTAAAAGCTGCTAGGAGCGTTTCTTATCATCGTCGCTTGCGCTCAAATTATCTGTTTTTAGATTTTTAGGGAGTGTACTTAGCATATATAGTACGTATTCAATAATCATTAATCCAATACCTGTAGGCTGTAGCTAGCAGTAAGACTACAATAAGAACTGATGTACAAGATTTCATTTTGAGCTTGATCAATAAAAAGTACTCTCGTTCTCTGACTTCTCTCCCTCCTTTTGATATTTAAAGTATGGAGTAATTCAGGCTTCAGAGAACTGCTCGATCGGGATTCTGGAAATTAAATGAATAAGGCATTACGCTTACCACATTATTAGTCATTACTCAATCATTTAATTTGTGTTGCATGCGACGCCTACCAGTATGTTTATTGTTTTATTATAAGAGTTGGACATATAAGTGACTAGATCCTACATATAACTCACTCAAATGCAGCCATATATGTCAAAGTATGGAGTAAACTTTTGTTGGGGTTCCGCCATAATTAAGGAACCAAATGCTGCTATACGTTTCTTGGAGTCACCTTGGCACTTGAATGCATACAAGATGTTTTGGTATGATGCATTTAATTAAGTAATGGAAGTCAACTGCATAGTAATTAAGTAAGTTGTCGAACAATGCATTGAAGTTCAGTCCGTTAGTGCAAGCATAGGCGTACAGAATTTCATAACAGATTGGATGATTTAATTCTTCCGTTTTGATGCATGTATACACATTACGGCAAGCCTCAAACTACTACTATAAATAGTAGGCTTTGAGAAGACATTTTGCATCCCACATCCTCATACAATCTTCTACAAAGAGAAGAGTTAGCTTGCCACTTTATAGTGAAGAGTTTGGGATGAAATTCTTTAGCCCCAAACTACTTTTACCACTTATATTAGTGAGGTTATTTTGAGTGTAGTAATCCGCCCTCTACGGGTGATGTTTCACTGACCCTCTAGTCTTTACTGGAGATGTATTAGTGCTATATATCCTGCTATTTTATTACAGTGGAAGATTGAACCTTTCGGTTCAAATTAAAACTGGTGTCGTCCCAATATTTACTATCCGTATTTTATTTTATGCCCATCTTAAAACGCAAAGAAGGAAAAGAGACCGCTTCCGCTTATAATATTATACCCGTCTTTTCCCAACAACTTTTAGGCCATGTTTGGGATCACGGTCAATTATTCAGTTTTGATTTTCAAATATTGTTAACTTGATGATAACAAAACATTTGGTATAAAACATATTTACATGATTTTCAAAATTGGGTTTAATTGAATTGGCAACAAATTGATAAAAAACCAATTTTTGTGATTTTTAAAATATGAACTGACGACACATTTTTGAAAACCATTTTTATAATTTCTTGAAAGTTTTCGAAAAGAACTGAAAATTGAAAACTCAGCTACGATCCCAACAACACCTAAATGTTGCGTTCTCATTAATTTGTCAGTAAACAATATTCATCTGTACCTTCCAAGAGGCAAACGGTTGCACTCATGACTCAACTACTCAAGTATTTGTATGTGTAGTTCATTGACCAACATCATAATTTTTATTGTTTTTTGGGAGGAACATGACAATTCATAAGTATATAACCACGCACTTAGAATATGTTCAAAAGTCTCAAGTCTTTTCAGGATTATTTCGGGTAAGTTTACGTGTAGTACTTGTAATCGGTTGTACATTTTTGTATGCAACTTGATCACGAACAGTTAAACACGAGGAACGCGTACCGTACGTTGGAACAGACAGATATGAACATATGCAAATCTGATAGTTGATTACTACGTATTATTTTTTCAGATAAGAATACTTGTTATATAATCTTATGATCTCATGATCTGGCATTGTAAAAATATTCGAACTTGGTCAATGATCATGACGATGACATAATTAGCAGTGAAGCACTAGTATAAAGAAATCATTATTCCGTCAAAAAAAAAGAAGTTAAGCATGAAGGTAATTAGCTAGGAACGTCGAAGCATGAGTACGTAGTTGAGTACGAAGAGCCAGGAAGATTGTTAGGACAATCGAAAGGGCACAGAAACTGAATGTCTGAATAATCCTTCGATTTAGTAGACTTATTACAGAAATTGAATTGTTGATGTGTTGACCACGTTAACTATTGTTACTTTACATCAGATATAACTTTCTAACTTATGTGCTGAATTCTTCGAAGTGGCAAGTTAATTAGTGGAATGAGCAACAGGCCAATTTTTAAAATCTGCAGAATGAGTACGTTAAATAAAGTCCATGTGGTAAACTTGCAACAACATTGAGAAGTGTTACAGACAAATTTACATCTCTTTTATGTATAGATTATTCATTACTTAAGCAAAATCGTTCAGGGTTTACAGTTGCAGGATCGGAAAGGTTTCTTTTTCTGAATGTCAGCTTCGAAATTCTCCAAAACAAAAGATGCTTAGAGTTGTCAGTCAAACCCAAGTATCCATAGGTAATATTAATGTATTCCTGAGTTGCTTGAGAAATCTGGTAGGCCGCCTTCTGCTTTAGTCTGTGAACTGGTTCTGCATTTCTGTTTCTATATATGAACATTGCTTGTTGATTTTCCTGCTATACTGAACATACTACAGATTTTTGAGGGATAGTAATTGTAAGTCTTTGTTGTCACAGACCCACCTGAAGTTCAAAGTTTTGCTGCAGCACATGAAGTTATTCCAGTCTTGTCCTGCGAAGAGGTTAGATTTTAATACAACTTTCTGTATGTAATTTGGGCCTGTTCTTCACAACTTTTAGTTTTTTCAGTTTAGTTTATAATTTGCGAACGTAAGAAGTTCTATCCCAAAATCCATTCGTAGTTATTAGTCTATCATTGGTCATTGGAAAGGTCGAAAGGTCTCACTAGATAGTTTCGAAACGTACTATATTGATAGGGTTTTGATAATAGATTGAATATCCAAGACTCAAAACAACTAAACAAAAAGTTCAGTTCAGTAAATTTACAACTCTAAAGAAAAGGCCATTGTATTGTTCTAATACTGATGTAATGACATTCGTAGTTGTAGCTAGGTGATCTGATCATGCACTGCAAAGTTGTCTACATTTCAATTCTCAGCTATCTTTGACCCATTAGTCATTATTTACACAGTACAGTTTCTGCTACTTTGTAAGCGTGCCCACATGGCCACATGCGAGCTCTTTGGCTAATGAATAAAAACCAGGTGTAAGCATTTGCAGTCTTGCAGATGTTTAAACAATTTTCATGTGCAGTAAAATGTTTGATCATGAAGAAGCCTGCCTGCAGTCTTCTGAGATTTTGTGGATATATTGATGTGGCTTTTCAGTTGTCACATTCTTGTTTATGTAAATTACATAGGTGACTCGAAGGCTGAGATTGACAAGACAACTGCACAATGGCAAACAAGATTATTTAGCAATGTACTCCACTGTGTTTGGGGGAATTACAACAGACACTGCAGCAATGGCGATTCCTATGGATGATCACATGGTACATAGAGGTCACGGTGTCACTGACAATACAGCAATAATTGACGGGTACCATTTGTAGTAGCTTATATTGCTTTGTTAGTGCAATTAATTTAGCAGTCAACCAACAACAACAACAAACGAGTGTAAATCCCCATTCAATGGCGGGGTCGGGGGTCGGGATGTACGCAACCTTATCCCCGTTTAAGAAAACAGAGAAGTTGTTTCCGAACTCAACCAAAAGTTCTAAATGCAACTTTGAAGATCTCCTGTTCTCTACATCTTAACATCTTACTGTGAAAATCAACAAACTCAGGCCTGTTCGGGATCAATGTTAGTTTTCTGTTTTTGGTTTTCAAAAGATTTCAACTTGATGATAATAAGGTATTTTTTAAGAGTAAAACATTTGACCTGATACATGTACTTATGATTTTCAAAACTGACAACAGAAATTTGAAAACCACTTTTTCTGGTTTGAAACTGGTTTTTAGTTTCGAAAAAAACTGAAAACTGGCGACTCACAACGATCCCAAACAGCACCTCAGTTTTTCTATATTTTTCTGCCTGCAGTCATCTCTATGAGTTGGATCAACACCTTGATCGCTTTCTGAGGGCTGCATCTGCGGTTAAAATCGGCCTCCCTTTTGACAGAGAAAAAATCCGAAACATACTCATACAAACAGTGAGCGCTTCCAGGTGTAAGAACGGCTCCTTAAGGTGTTGGCTATCTGCAGGGCCTGGTGACTTTCAGCTCTCTCCATTAGGTTGCACTGGCTCAAAGCTTTATGCTGTTGTCATTCAGAACCTGTCTCCAACCAGTCACCAAGGTGTTAGAGTAATTACTACATCTGTTCCGATAAAACACCCCATGTTTGCCACGATGAAGAGCGTCAATTATCTTCCCAATGTACTGTCCCAAATTGAGGCAGAAGAACAAGGTTGCTTTGCTTCTATTTGGTTGGACGCAAACGGGTATGTCGCGGAGGGTCCAACCATGAATGTGGCATTTATCACTGCAGGGAAAGAGCTTGTCATGCCTAGATTTGATAAGATCTTAAGTGGGTGTACCATCAAGAGAGTGCTCATTCTTGCACAGGAGCTGGTTAGAAAGGGAGTGATCCGAAGAATTAGTATTCGAAATGTGACCGAGGAAGAGGGGAAAAGAGCAGATGAGATGATGCTTGTCAGCAGCGGCATCTTAGTCCGTCCTGTTATTCAGTGGGATGATCAGGTTATTGGTAATGGTAAGAGTTTAACCTCTTGTTTTTATTGTTTTCAATTGTGTATGCAGCTACCAATTTACTGTCCTGAAACAAGCATTTCCCTAAGCAGCTTGTTGTGGAGAGTCAAAAATGGATTTGGCTAGTTCATCACTATGAATGTCACATAATTTCATTCCTTACTGAGTTAAGTCTGAAGTCTGTGTCACATTGCCCATTGTAGATGACTATATCGACATCTGCATAATGTTTTCGACTTTAGGCCGCTCTGTAATCTGTCTACTTTATTATTTTGTAGGAAAGGATGGTCCTATCGCTCAAGCTCTCTTTGATCTTATTTTGAAGGACATGAAATCAGGGCCATCGACAGTTCGTGTTCCTGTTCCATACTGATAGACACTGGTCTTTTCTTTCTTTTGATTTGAGGACTTCATAGTAACCAACTGGCTTTACAAAACTATTTACGGTTCTTTTGATTTGAGAAATGAAATTATGGTGAGAGGTCAATGTTTTCATTCAGAAATATTTAAGGTCAATGTTATTTCTTCAGAAATCTTTAAGCTCTGTGACACTGAGTCCGTTTCCTCCTCTCTAATGGCAAATTGGCAATATATAATGCTTATATATATACACGTTGCAAACCTGCAATCACCTGCTACGCAGACATACAGTTCAAAGCAAAGGGAAAAAACATTATACAATATTTCATGTCCTTGACTAGTTCCTAACCCAGACTTACCATTACCAGTTATGAGCAATTTATAGTCGAACATACTCTAGCTAAGAATAAAGATGAACCAACATGTTGTAGTAAAATGCATTTCTCGTTTGATACTTACTCGGAACTTGCAGGAGACATGAATCCATGATGTATGCATGACAAGTTGACACCCCTTTGATAGAGAGTGTTTACCTATCTTTAAATTACTTTTGAAGATCGCGTGCATAGTCTGTGTTTAGATATCAATCCCTCGGAAAATCCAACATTACAACAGGTACTGTGTTTTAAAAAAAAAAAACAAGAGGTACTGAGGGTTAGCTAGAAATGAATAAGTTGCAGCCATTTGTAGAATACATACCTATTTTCTCAAAGCATAACTCTACTTCTCTTGCATTTCAGATCAGTTCGGTAGCTTTACGCGAAATCAGGAGAGCCTAATTACTAATTAGGCCAATTTCGAGGACAGATGATCTATATATATAGCAAATATACTGAGCTTAAGTTGATGATGATCTCGCAGGCTCACTTTCTTATTAAAAAAAAAGCTGCGAGGTGAACAAAAAACGAACTCTTTAACCAAGAAAATATAAGCTGTTTTACATTTGTAGATGAGACTTAACCTCCTCTATAAGACTTCTAAAACCACGGAAAGCAAAATTCAAAAAGAAGCTAGTGTTTCTTCACTTAAGCTTCACAATCCAACCCATCTTATCTTCTGCTAGCCCCATCTGTAGTCTAGTCAAGGAAGTGTAAAGCTGTTGTGCTACTTTCCCGACATTGCCATCTGCGAACGAGGTCCTGTAGCAAACGAGAACTGACCGTCAAAAAGTCATCACAATACAAGCCACGATTTCTGGCTGGCATGATCAGCTGTCTCACTCTAGAAAAATGGCAAAGCTGGTCATACTACGTGTATTTCTATATCAAAAGAAGAAAAAAAAGCAAAAAAAATGTTGGGTAGGACTCTTCTCACTAAATTCTGTTCAGCTGGTACTACCTTTTACCACAAGAGTTCAGCTCAGTTCAAGAGTCTTTAAGCCCAAACGACCCAAGACCTTGGTAAGCCGCGACTCAAGCTACTCATAATGGCTACAAAGGGATTTTATCATACCATAGATAGTTCTAACAAAAAATCCTTACCAGTAGGGCTGCACAAAACTTTTCAGGCGGAATATTATCGACCAGACCAGACCAAAGCGGTCCAGTCTTTGAACCCTAATTTTGAAGATTTCAGTCCTTTTCCGGGTGTTTCAAAAGTCAAAACCAGTAAAACCTGGACCGGACCAACGCAGTTTCATCAAGAGAAGAGGATAAAACTTGTGAATTGAGTTACAAACCAAAAGTGTTTTAGGGTTTTGTTTCTGTTTAAAAGGTTAAGCTATTTCACTTCACTCTACCTCCTCATTCACCCAACACCCATCAAACCATCAACTGTCAACCAATCACCATGCTAGCTGTTGCCCACCATTCCTCTAATCATTCACCAGACCACCAAGGTGCATACTTTTCACAGCGAAGATCATCTGCAGCAACATTGTGAAAAAGCAGGAGTAGGGAGAAAAAAAGAGAGAGAGAAGTTCAATCTTAAAATGCTTCCATTTTTGCTAGGCCAACAAAATCATCGCAATTTCATTCCTTAGAACACATGATACTTAACCAATAAACCGGAGATAATCTGCACTCCTTTATTCATTTCCTCTTTCCTTCTTTGTCCTACTTTACACTTCCTTATCTATCCTTATATGTAGTTCCTTCTCATTTTCATCGTTACCATCCCTTGACCACTCCACTCAACCTCTCTCTTCAGGACTACCTCACCAGAACTTTAAGAACCAAATTCCTTTAGCCTAAGCCCCCATCCTTTTCTTTTTCCTTTGATGTATAATAATTGCAACCGTGGTGATGTAGATGGAGTGGAGACGGATGGTGGCTTAGTTTCATTGTTGGTGGTGGTTTTGTAGTTTGGTTCGAGGTGTTTGCTTCATTGGTCAAAACCATGTCACTGGCATTCTTGTCCAAAGTCCACTCGAGAACGGTAACAATCCATCATAATCATTTTAACACAAAAAAAAAACTATTTTAACCCGTCATTTAGCTACTGTGTTAGTCCCCACCAGATTATTCACGTCCAAGCCAGTTTAGCACCAGAAAGATTCAGGTGAACCTCGGTAAATTTAAAATTCCAGTTCCAGTGAAGCCCTTTCTGATGCAGTCCGGCTTCAGACCTTTGTGCTGCCCTAATTTCCACATAGTGGTGGTTGAAGAATGGATGCACACCCTGCTCCTGAAATAAAAGTACACTGGCAAACTACGAGCCATCTAAAAGCCACCCCCAAACAAAACCAATCCATTCAGAATTTCAGAGTCAGGCATGTACACCACTACATGCAGCATAACATTAGAGTGTAAGCTAACTACTGCAGAAAAGATAGGAAAACACCATCTAGAGCACTTCACTAGAAGGGTAGTCCACTAAACCCAAAAAAAAGGCTTGGCTTTCGCCTTAAGCTTCTCAGTCACGAAAGCTGTTAACCAAACGAGAAGACACAAAGCACGTGTTTCAAGAGGTAGATACTGCTTCGCATTCAACATGCAGTCCCTCTCAAAGTGGATATGCACAATAACCAAAGATGGGAAAAGGACTAAAAACTCATGATCTGCATACAAGATAACTTGGACTTTGCAAGCATATTTTCATTTCATAGATGACAGGGCCAACTATTTTCCGCTGCGTATACAAATCCTGAAGTCCATTAGAAGAGTCATAATGCATATCCCAGCCTTACAAGATCGCCTAAAAATACATGTTTAGACTGCAGGACTAGCTCATCCATCAGTTCCCCCCCCCCC
>ONZK01000491.1:2185-24207 GCA_900322385.1 Pharnaceum exiguum
ATTGGACAAACGGGTCGTTTCGGTCGGTTTCGGGTTCAACCCAGATTTTACCCGTTTTTTCGGGTTCGGTCAGTTTCGGATTTGGTCAAATTTTTCGTGTTCATGACCCAATTTTTTCGGGTCGATTTTTCGGGTCATGACCCAGTAAATTTCTGCCGGGTCTACTTACAACACAAAATACTAAATACTCACTCCTCATCCAAACAAGGCCTAGGTGTTAGAGTAACATATAGTAAATAATACTTGTAGCTTGTAGCTTGTGAAAGGACCTGTTTCTCTTCTCTCTTGTCAAACTACCACGATAATTTCTTCTTTCTTGGTGTTCAATCGTGATAATTGTTTTGAGAAAGATTGACAGAAATAGTTTAGGAAGTCATTAATGCCAATAACTAATCTTACATATATTGGTCAGTATGGTCATTCGTTTTAAAGCGAGGATGGTGCCTGTAGAAAAACAGAGACAGACACAGACCCTTGTAGTAAACTCTGGTAAGAATGCACCACGTATCCATATGGGCAGTTTTTGACTTTTTGAAACATGATTTTAGTATGCGGAAGCGGAAAGCCGGAAAATATAATTAGATGTACAATGTACCCAGCTAGGCAGCTACCCACAGGTATTCTGTCAGTATGTATAGTATTGCAATTTACATGTAATGTCAGCCGTCAAAGTGAACGTTGAACTTACTGCCAGAAAGATACTACTAGTGTTTTTCCAATCAACAAGAGTGCAAAGTTCAGAAACAATAAACTTGTAGCAAATTGTGGTGACTATAGACATCTTCTGCACACCCATCAGCTTCAATAAAGATGACTGGCAGAAACAGCAGCATGGAACCTGTAGTTCATGCAAGTTCCCTTTTGAATTACAATTACATAGAGCAAGTGTGTACCCTTGTGGACGCTGAGCAGCTCTTACTTAAGAAATCTGTCAAACCAGTCACTAGCTTGTTTAACCATCAACGGAGTCATTTGGTGTCCTACACCAGGTTCTGCAACAAGCTGCAAGGAGCAACAGACAACATCAAACATGCATTAGTTCTACAGTTCTACTCCCGATTGATCCTCAGGGACTCAGAAAGGTATTGCTAATGCAACTCTGTTATCGAAGGTTGAAATTGGCTAGTTAAATTTCTTAGCCTGCAGAAGTTTCATCGTGATTGAAACTCACATTAATCTTGCATCAAGTACATGTTCACGAATGTTTTCTGCCGAAAAATTAAAATCTGAGGAAATTGTGGCTTATTCGGCAATGCTCATAGTTTCTATGATAGCTCCATAATTACCTTGAAGTAATCACCGCGGTTGGCTTCCTCGTACTCCTTCTCTGCCCTTGATTTTGGAATATCTAGACCAGGAAGGGGGCATCTAGGATCTTCTTCACCTGTAATGCAATGAAGGGTTGGAGTATAAACACTACCGTAAGTATGCTAAAAGACGGAAAGGATTTTGGTACGGTTGAAACAAAAAAAAAGACTGAAACCTATCAGAGTTCAATGCAAACAATGCTCCCACTCAGAAGGCTGAAGGTCTCTCTACACACTCAATTATAAGTCATACATTTTACTATTTGGTCAAGTTTTTCCTGGACTTGATAGAAGAATGGTATTTATACGGGAGATTGGGAGTTTAGTATTGCCTTCTCACCGAAAAGAAAAACAGACAATTCCACTCCATCCACACAGGCAATTAGAATCAAAAAGTGACAATGGCATGAAGTCATAAACGAGTCAAGTTGTGTCAATACCTGCACAAGAGATTCAATAGAGAACATCCTCATGTGTTGCGTAAACCCAATAAGAGCCACAAAGGTGTTTGAATGCAATGTACAGGATAAATTCCACCCACTAGCTCATATTGCAAATATGGAAAAACCATTTACACTTCACAGTAAAAATTGTATGGTAGCTTCAATTTTTACTGGAGTCACATACCATTCAAAATTAGCAGAGGACGAGGAGCTATTGCTGGAACTGTGTAAGGTGCATCAAATTGAGAGGCCAGACCAGGTGCGACCCTATCCCAAACCTGGTTAACAAATGTCATGCCAATGTCAAGTGAAGAAATGAAAGCCTGACCTCTGAAAAAGATACAGTGTCGCTTACACTTCCCCCGCCCTCTCCTATCTTGTTCCCCCTTCCAACAGGATGTCTGAAAACTAGACATCCAAGGTGCATGAGAACATCTACCCACTTTAAACGTACAAATGCAAGTAATAAACCCTACCTTTTCTACAACTTCTTTGTCAATTTCCTTCTTTCCCATATCAACACAGGCTTCTGTAAACAAAAGATCAAAGCATCAGAGAAAGTCAAGACAGGTAATGAGAAAGTTGGATTAATGATTTGTTAAACAAAGACCTTCAAACACAGCCTTGATACTATCCACACGGCCTTGCCATTTGTCATTGTCTATGGCCCATCGGAAACCCTACATATGTTCATAAATCAAAACTACTGGGTTGCAGTAACATTCCTGACAGTCCAACATGTTTTATGTACAAAAAATGCACCTGAACACCAATTACAGGCGCGGAAACTGCATAACGTGTATCAACAAAGGTAGCGAACCAAGCATGCATTCCTGCAATTTAATAAAAGATATATCATAGTCTGCAACAATTACTGAAAGCCAGTCCTCTCCGAGATATATGTTGATGTGTAGCAACCTCCAAGTGACTCGCCAGTAATTCCAATCCTTGTGGGATCAATGTCCTCCCTTTGATCAGTAAGGTAATCAGCAAGCTTAACTAAATCCCATACCTGCAGAATCCAAAATTCCATATCATGAGCTTTAATACACAATAATGACTTGAAAGATATTTTACTCAACTCTAAAACAAAGGTGGATGAGAAAATCAATAACTAGCTCATCAAGTTAACAAAACCAACACTTCAATCATGCCACTAGGCATCAATATGAAAATTGCAGTTCCAGCCAGGCTACCACACAAAGAAGATGCCTTATGTGAAAGCCTATTTCTTCTTTTTCTTAAGAAATCAAGTTAGTAAGAGAAAGACAGAAGGAGAATATTACCGTATCAAATATGAAAGGCATAGTGTCACCCTTTTTCCAAGATGATACAAGTGCCTGAAATTCATCAACCAGTAGATGAAATCAGCTTAATGTAGAATACAGAAGGTGACATATTACTTTAGGAATTAGGATTAGTGCAAACACTTCTTTCTTACTACTGAAATGCATTGTTTAAAATACTCAAAAATGAGAAGTTTGAAATAAGAGATATACTTCTTTATATGTTGTAGGACTGCTAGCGCGTTCACCGTGATAGCGAGAATCAATTGCGACAGCTATATATCCACGTGATGCATAGGCCTGTTAAAAAGTAACTAGGAATGATTACTATACTCATACATGGAAGGGGGGAAAAAGGAATCTGCATTTGACACCTCTCCACCAATTAGTACAAATAGTGCACACAAATCAGAAATAGCAACCTTAAGCAGCGGCCTTAACCATTCCTTGCACTTGTGCGTGCTGTGAAGAAGAACAACAGCTGGTCTCCTTATTCCGCTGCTTTCCTTCATACTCAAGATCAGAACAGGTAAACGCCCTTGCTCAGAATCCTATACCAGGCCATGAAACAACAGATCATTACACTGAACAAATTATACATACCCCACGGGCCACGACGGTCATCTGCAGAAGTGAGATACTGATATATATTTATTTTTTTAGGGGAAGATACTGATATATTGTTTCAGTTAACAGAGATGTGTTACATATCGAGGATAAAAGATGGTCTCTGAAATCTGAATCGCAAACTGGTTACCAAGACTTCAACTAGAAAATCTAAAATTCATATGTAAGACAGACGAATTGCAGAGATGGATCACAAAAAAAAAACACAGAAAAGGCCAGAGAAGAGGAACAATAGTTGGAAAAAACATTTGCTATCCCATTGTGAACACCACGGTCATTTCAGTTGTATTGTACTTCAAAAACAACCCAAAGCTCTAACTCATACTCAGAAGACAAAAGTTCCTTGAAAGCTGTGATCAAAGATCAAATTCAAACAGTGGGTGCTCTACATCATGCCTATGAGTGACCAACAGTAAAAGCACACAGAGAACATATAACACATGCTTCAGATTCTACAGTAGATCAAGCTACATTACTTCTTATTCTTCCTCAACAACTTATCATAGTATAAGAGACAACCAAGATGACCATCAGAGTGATATATCATTCTGAAGAAAGATGAAGAGTTCAGTTAACCACTTCTGCACAATCCAATGAAACTAGCATACTAAGACGTTTTGGAATCCCTTCCCTCATTCGTCTAAAGATCAAGCAGACGAATAAGAAGGCCCTTTGTTTCTCAATTAAATTATCGTTGTCCTAGGATCATCGCTTTCACTCTGACTACCTAACATAAAAAACGTAGCAAGACTACACAGCAACAGCAGGAAGTGATCACTAGTAATCAAGACAATGAAATGCACCACATACAGTCTGGGTTTCTAGGAGCACCCAAGCTATGGACGCAACGTCTAAAGGTGACTGGTGAGAGTACAAAAGAGTACATAGCTTGGCTATCAACTACCTCAGTGTACAAGTAAAGATTTTCTTCTACAAGCAAATCGTCAAGATTCTCAACATCCACCTTTGGACAAGATTCCATCGCCTGAAACAACGAGAAACCAACCACCGCATTAGCCACATCAGATTAATGAACGTAGTCAACCACAAATACCCCAAAAGAAAAGGATCATGTGTTCAAAGTTCAAACCTCACTGAAAGTAGGCGTAAAACCTCCCTGATACATGGGTTTTTTCACTGGCTTAGCAAGCTCCACTCTCAAAGGACCTATATGACAAGTTAAGAAAATCGAAAAGTCCCAAATCAGTATAAATATAGTCTCCAAACATTTACATTCTATGTTTATATTTCCAAATTTCCTTCTCAGGCCGTTCTTTAGGATTGAATTTTACTTAACATAGAACTAATAAGTTGGAGTGGAGTTTAATGCAGTCTTTACTAAAATGAAATGAGTTCTATCAAGTAGTCCTATAAAGTTTTGTACTTTCCTTAATTGAACTAAACTGATTACTAGAAGGCTTGGCACAAAAAAATGTGTGAACACGTTTCACATATGAGACTGGGTATTAATGACACATCGGATAGACGGGTACCCTCTTCACCCAGACTTATATATGAAACGGTTCACACAAATTTTTCTGTAATAAGGGTGTGTTGTGTTCGTTGATAGGAAACGAAGTCCACTTTACTCCACATCAGAAAACCGAACTGAACTAAAGTATACCAATAAAACTAAACTAAAATAAACTAAACTGAAATTAATTAATTAATAAAAATTGAACTGTAACACTAAAATTGAACAAGATACACAACCTTTAGTATATGAGAAACGGAGAAATGAAAAAAAAAAACTCCACTAGCAACAAACACTACCAACTTTTTCTATTCTCCGTTTTTTCTTTAACTTTAGTCAACACAACTTTTCAAGGAAAAAGAAAAGTCAAAGTATATCAATTTTCGTTATTAGTTACCCATATTCCCATAATAATGAACTAATAACAGTTTTTCACTTTTCTGTTACATTTTCTAAAGGCATGTTAGGAACACCTTAATCAAAACTGAGAACATGACAATGTAAATTACAAATTTACCCTTAATAAAAAGTAAGTCGTTAATTACGAAAAATGTATCAGAAAACTTAAACAAACATTTGGAGGGAAGAGAGAGAGGCAGACCGTCGAGACAGCTGCGGCGGGAGAGGAGGAGGGTGATGAACAGGTGACGGAGCTGATCATAATCAGCTTGAGTTTCCATGCTTGTTATTATTGTTGAATTTGACGAGTTAGTGTGGTGAGTGACTCGGTTGTTGGTGACTCGGTGAGAGAGAGTAGTTGAAGTTGGCGGGGGAAATGGAAATGGGATTGGGATGATAATGTTGTTGTTCTTGTTCTTATTATTATTCACGCACGTGAGAATTAAGGGTCCCACGTTCGTTAACGGCTGAAGAACAACCTGACGGCAACAAATGCCAAATCCAGTGACAGCCATTTAAACAGAAAAGTAGCCTACGTGTATGCCTGTAATGGTATCTGGATAGGATTACCATAGTAGAACGACCAGCGGGGTTTTTTTCCCATTTGTAAGGCTCCACGACTTACCGTACCTTTAGCTATTTTTTTTAAAGAAAAAGAATAATAATAATGAGACATCAGAAAATGAAACATTGGTAATTTTACTTCAAGGAAAATTTGTGAAAATTAGTACTAAGCTTGATCTGGCAAAACTAACCCCAAGTCGAACCCGAGAAATCTAAATTGACTTAAAAGTCGTAAACCCAGATCAACTCGAAACCTGGTTTCACCTAAATTGAATGTGACACAAAATTCTCAAGCAAAGGTACTCTATTCTCAAAATACATTTATAAAGTCATTTTAAAAAAATGGAAGACAATAACGTCCCTCAACCAAAAATGAATAGACCCAAAATAAGTAAACTAGATTGACATGAACCGACACCGAACGTAATCATAATCAAACTGTTAGACCCGTTTGTCATTTCTCTACTCTAAGTCCGAGTTATAAGACTTCGCGTCATCATTTTTGACTTGCATAGAGCTGTAGAGAGTTGTCTCTACGTATTGTGCTCACTGCTCAGTGTAGCCTTGTAGGTTTGAGAATTATTGACAAGAAAAGGGCTGAATCTAATGGAAACAGGTATGAGGGAAATCATTGTACCTACTTCCTGAAAATAATTGCTTGCTAGTTGTTGCATATAATAACATATGCTGGAGAGTTTGGGGAGAAAAAATATTTATACACAGGTCAATGACCAATCAGATCATAATGTACATCACAAGAACATTGAACTATTGAGGTGGGACTCATTCCTCTTAGATGTTAATCAGTAATCTAAAAGTAAGCATTCTCAGGCTATAACTAATGACTGATAATAATCACGCACCGAGTTGCTTTCTCATTTGCTAACTTGTTGTTATTGAAAAGCCTTCTCAACCGGCGGTTTCAACAAGCCATTTTGGCTTGGAAGCCCAATGCTCTGGGAGAGACTATTATTCGCACCAACCGCAAGCCCAGCTATTCGGGATGGAAGGGCAGTGTTAGCGAAGGCAGCAACAGGCTTTGCGATACCATTGCCATGATGCCTGTCCTTGAAAGCTTCACTTATAGTGTGAGGATGTCCTGGAGAATTGCTCCTAAAAGATTGTCCTTGACTTCTGGTTTCGTTTCTGGCTACAGAAGAACACATTGTTTCTGCAGTTCAAAAAAGAAAAAAGAAAACAAGAACAAAAGGCGATCAAAATACTCAAATAGCAAAGGTTATTCATTGGTAATCAGATAATGCAGACTGTATGCAGGTTTTTACATGTGAGTAGATATCATCCCAATATATATGTAGTTAAAAGAGGCAGAACTGTACAAGTATTTGTAAAGCAAAATAACCAATATTCAGCTTAGAGGAACTAAACTTACCTTTAATATTACCACAGGTTATAAGACGGTTGAGAAAATCACGGAACTTAAGAAGCACAATCCTTTCTTGCTCTACAAAACTCTCAGAGAGATTCTGTTGACCGGATGATTCAGGCACCATAATTTCGTTATCACAAGTAAGTTCTCTGAGTGACGCTGCTTCCATGAGTGCAGAGTCCTGTTCGTGGCACATTAATGCTAGAGTACCTGGAGATGCTGGTCTTTCAGGTTGTCCATCAATTTCATCCAACCTAGAATTGTCCATATACATATCGTCAGCTTGATTGCTTCTAACATCACACTGAAGAACGCCTTTGCCATTGCCAGAAACCCTTCGTGCATACCCCTTCTCTTCTACTGCCTTATTAGTAGTCCGGTCAGCTTCTTCCACGACTTGATTATTGTCATTGCTGTTTCTATCTAAATACATAGAAATATGTACCAAGGTCCAAGGTCAAGAAAGGTTCAAAACTTGTTCCCACAATGCTACAGAACCTCACAGTAGGAAAAGGGGCAGCAAAAAGTACAATGCTACAGGACCTCACAGTAGGAAAAGGAGCAGCAAAAAGTAATGTAACAATTAGGAAAGATCATCAAGGAGATAACTCTAAACCTTACTGTTTAACAGAGTCCTTCACGAAACATCATCAACCATTCTCATTTCTCAAGAATAAATTAAATTTGCATCAAACATGACGCATCCACTGCAATCTAGTTATTCTACTGTGTAAAGGATAAAAAAGGAAGTCAAGCCAGGTTCGTACTAATAAAGTCAAGAAACAATTCACTTTACAAACTATTGGGGAATTTAGGCCTAAAAATTTGCAAAACATACTAAAGATTGCCCTAAAAGCTTTCATGTAAACCAGCTCTCAGTATGCGTGAAGCATGAAGCATTCCAAATGCACATAAATTGACATTTCCCGTCCAGAAAGGCCATATGTCAACAATTTACATCAAATAGCACATGTCAATTGGAAGCAGCAATTCATAATGGAAAGTAGCAAAGAGCCTCTCTTTGCAAAAGAAGCTATAACCTATGTCATAAGATGATACCTGCAAAAGCCTTAGCTGCCTCCTGTGAAACTACCACCAACATAGAGCAAAGTTCTTTCACATCCTGATGCTGAATGACATCAGCTAGAGGAGACCTTTGTTTGTGACCATAGACATTAAAATGAATTATTTTTTGAATGGATGTTGCAGAAAATGTACATCAAGGATGTACACCAAAATGGAGTCTCAAGAGACAATACCTGTACGTGACTTTTGAAACAGCTTGTGTACTAGCACTGCGAGAGACAGGGTCAGCTATACGGGAAGGAGGAGCACAATTCACATGATGACCCTGGGTGGAAGGCAAAACATTAGCTTGGGGTAAGACTCAGATGCAAAATATACAATTTAAAAAAAACGCGTCAGTGTACCAGGAACACAAATCACAAAATCCTTACTGCTCAAATTATAATTGATACCCAACTACCAAGTGAAGTTTAACTTGAAATCAGTTAGTTACAGTACACAAACTAAATGTCTTATGACTCTTGATGAGTGCAAACAAGTGTCTCTCTACATGAGTCACAGCTCAAAACATAATTTTGTTCTTAAATCTTAAAAACACAAACCATAAGGATATACCTGTGGCTGTGTGTACTGTGCATTATGGTAAATGGGCTGATTGTTGTACATGCCCCCAAATAACAGATCTTGAGTTCTTTTCTTCCTTGATGGGGAGATCCCATACCCAGAGGCCCCAATTGCATCATTAATTGCCGCATTGGCTGCTTGGTAGATCATACTATTGCCATTACTACCATGGATAACTGCTCGTCGCTCTGCACTTCCTTCGAAGTTTTTGCAATCCATGCATTTACAGTTTTCAGAGCAAAGAACATTTGCTTGGAAGCATTCGCAATACTTCTTAAGGCACCCCGACCTTTTACAATTGCATCCTTTATGGTGTTTTCCCATGAGAAGCGGCGGTCCCGCTTCTTGCTGAATTAAATAAGAGCATCAGCACACTTTTAGAAAATATCCGCCAAACCAAACTGAAGAGGCTAATACAAACTTCTCTAACCGAAGAAATGAAAAGGGTATACATGAAGATTACGAAATATTATTATTTTCCTTAAAAAGAAAAGCCTCTTATCTAGCAGTTCATTTTCCCTGCTTCATGTATATCACCACATCAAGAGAGACATTTGCAATATAACTGACAGAAGAAGTCCCCTTGCTTAGTGACATGTCCCCAGATGGGCATATCCAAACATGTTGATGTATTGAACAAGAATAAATCAAGTCAGATATTACAATTTACAGAGTTGAATTGAGCTTTTAAAAAATATATCCAAGACTTGATAACAAAAGCCCTTTTTGATTGTGTGACGAACTAATGACGCAGTATACACTGGAACTTACTCATCGCCAAGCTACGTAGTGTAGTGACATACTTATACCAAACGAACTTATCAAACAGTTTAATGAATCACTGTTGTGCCGAAGGAAGCAATTTCTAATTAATCATGCTGCAGCAGTATCGAATCCAATTAATCAAAATAAAGAAGTTGATGAGCCAAGTAATCCATGATCCAGTCCCTGTTACATACCTTACCAACCCTGGACCCAATTGGGCTGCTAGCAACTTTAGGTCTAAAGGCATTAGGGTTGCGTTCCAGTGTATTTACAACAGCTTCTTTCCTGGCCTCCTCGTGTTCGATGTTGTTGTGACACTGATTACAATTGCACCCATCACAATAAACTCCAGCAGCAAAGCACTCGCAATACCTAAGTAGTGGACAATTTATCAAGCCAAAGAACAAGCAACCATAGAATGCAAACCAGTGCCACAAAAAGTAAAAGCACAAGGCACAAAAAAACCTGAAAATTGCTGAAGTTAACAATAACATATGATCATCAGACGTGTGGAATCGACAATAAAAACTGCTGAGGTAGTCGGGTTCAGCATTAATGCTACAATAGGGTAAAACTACAAGTATACAACAATAAAAGTGGCGAGTTGTCCATAACAGGTTGACTTTTCAGCAATAGGAAGCAAAGATTCACATCTACATGACTACATCACTATGTTTTAATTTTGCAAGCATGTTAACAGCAGTAAGGAGAATATTAATACATAGGGTAATGATCATCAAAGCAATCACAAAAAGATAGCAAAGAATGTGCAACCAAAAACCCTCTAAATATCCCCTAATACATATTATGACACTAACAAAAACAAAACAAAAAAAAGCTTTTCAGTAAACAGAACAACATGACAGAGATTGTACATTTGTACATACCCTAGCATCACATGTTATTGTACCCTACATCAAAATTACAACACCAAATTCACAATTTCACACAACCTCTAACGAACGATACATAAACGGCAAGCTTTTCACAAAGCCACCAGCAAAAATGTAGGCAAGCTCTGAAAACACAGTAGAGCAAATTTCTAATGTATCACATCACCACTTACAATTTCAAGCACCGCGAATTCTTGCAATTACATTGCTTGCGCTTCTTCGGAGTGCTTTCTTTAACATCAACAATAACAGGTACTTGTGGTGCTGTTGTTGTTGCTGTTTCTGGTGCTGCTGGTGTTGGTCGCCTTGGCGTCTCTGGATTGCTACTGGAGTTGCAAACAAAATGTCAGACAATCATAAAACAACCAAAAAAATATGTAAACAATGTCCTCTATAGAAGCCAAAAAAACTCTACCAATTTCAAATGAATAACTACTCACTTCAAAAAGTAACTCAATTCCCCTCTTTCAAACTTTGATCACTCAGGCTGTTCTTTAGAGCTAAATGGAACTGAGCTGGAAAAAAACTGAACTTTTTGTTTAATTGTTTCTCAATCCCATATCGAAACCCCATCAAACAAGATGGTGAGAGTGTGAGACCTTTCCAATGATATACTGTACTAATAACTACGATCGAATGTCAGGATCAAAACTTATTATGCTTGCAAGTTACGAACTGAACTGCGAAAACTGAACGAAACTTAAGTTGTAAAGAATATGCCCTCAATGCCTAACTCACAAACATACCCAATTCTCCACTTAATTAAAAACAAAAAAAAATCATCATTTTTCTCCACTTAATATAAACTTGCTCTTTCCACTTTTGGAAACTCAAAAAACATGTGTTTGATATTGCAATAACAATGATTCTCTCAAAAGTAAATAATCCTATTTCCATTTTCCTTTTTTTTAGAACCAATTTCCTATCATTTGATTAATCAACCCAAATCAATTTTCAAAAATTGACCACAAATTAAATTAATCAATCACTTCATTGTTAATCAACATCAAATATTAAAAATCAGTACAAATAATGAAACAATAACAACAACAAATATTTAACAACCAATAAAAAAATTCAAAACTGGAAATTCAAATATCTATTTATCTTTTCTATTTTTCAAAATTAAAAATAAAAGCAAAATAAAACGCTTACACTGCCACCGACGACATTGCCGGGCGACCAACCGTCTTCGCCGCCGACGTAGGCGGAGGAGTAAAGTCTAACTGTCTAGCCACAGTAGGCCCCACTACTTCTCTCTCCATTTCCTTCCAGAACCTTCTAGAACAACAACAACGTTACCTCAATAACAAACAAATATAAATATCTAATCAAAATCCCCGCACGTGACTTTTTAATGACGGCACGTGGGCCGGGAAGGGGGGGAAAGGAGAGAGAGTGGAGTGGGAGTGGGAGTGGGAGTGAGGAGAGGGAGGAGAGAGAGAGGAGTGGGGGAGGAAGTGAGTGAATGAATGGAAGGACGCAAGACGGGGCTTTTTGAATTTCAATTTCTCGGTGATATTGGACGGTCAGATTGAGATTTAAAATATCCAACGGTGGAGCTTGAAAGGTTTAAATCAACGGTTGAGATTGAATGAGAGTTGATTGTGGATTGTCAGTCGTTGGATTGAGATGGTTTTGTTTTTCCGGGAAAGGGTTTAAGGAAAAGGGAAAAGGGTATAAGTTTGGCGCTAAATATGCTGGGAGAGAAGGGACACGTGGTGGGGGTTGGTTGGTTGTGATGGAATATTTTTTTGTGGAAAGTTGTGTTTATCTGTTGTGTGAGAGTGGAGATTGGTTTTTTAAATTGTTTTTTTTTTTTTGTTGGGAGATTTGAATTTTTGAATGTGCGAAGGACGGGTGAATACGGTGTCGTATTTGGGTAAGGTTGTGGGGTTTTGGGTGGACCTTGACTAATTGCTGTATTAAGTGTGGGGTCTGGTATAAATTTTGTCATTGACTGAACAAAAGGCCGAATTGAGTGTGGGCTGGGTCAAAAACCCATTATGCAATCCTCGGCTCCTCGCAAAAATTTCAGATATGAAGATTTCAAAAAAGAAAAAAAAAATACGGAAATTATAGATATACACCCATTTCATATATTAGTCTGGATTATTAATGAGCGAAAAGCTTAATGTGGCGTTTGGTTTATGGTCTTTTTGGCAATATGGTTGGGTTGGTCAAAGCCCACCTTTGGGTTAGGTTGTGTCAACCCTATGTTGGTGTTTGGTTGGTAGAGATGTGGTAAGGTTTGGGTTGATCAGAAAATGTCAGATAGAGAAAAAAATCAAAAATGGGGAAAGAGAGAAAGGGGATGGGGAAAGAGAGAAAGGTGCAGTTGAGTAGGTGGTCTTGTTGGGAGAATGATTAGCGGCACGATCGAAAACGATGGTGGGTGTACGGGATGTTACCAGACGGGTGCCAATTGTGGAGAAAGAGTAGAGGAGAGAGAGTCTGGCAGTACAACAACAATAACAACAACCAATTGTAAATCCCCATTCAATCAGAGAGAGTGAAAGTGATGGCTCGAAAGGTGGTGGGGGTGGTTGCCATTGGGGGACATGTGGTAGACGTGAAGGGGCGCGATGGTGGGTCGCAAGAAGGTGGTTGCGGACTACCAGAATGTGGTGGTGGACGTAGGGCGGGGCGGAGGTTGCCGAAGGTTACGTTGTTGATTGTGAGCTTGTATTGAAGAAGGATATAGGAGAGAGATGGAGAAAGTAGGTTTTTTGGGAGGGTTTAATTGTATTGTAGAAACTCATGTGGTTGGGTTCAGTCAATCCGAATACCCCAAACAAACATGTGTTTGTGGGGTTGGGCCGTTGGGTACTCTCAACCCAACCAAATTCAAAGCCAAAAAAAGAATGAACCAAACCTGCCTAAGTGATGACCCTCGGTGGTCATTAGAGACTTCATGTTAGCATCTGGTCATTAGTAATTTAACGCCTCGATGATCTCATATATAAAACAAGTTCACACAAAATTTTATATATAATCTTATATATATCAACCCATAAATCCAACACGTCCTAGGCATAGAATTTCCAGAGCATGAAAGCAGTGGCGGAGCCACGTTGGTGTTGGGTGGTGCACGGGCACCAGATGAAGTTGGGAAAAAAATTAAAAACACGTTTAAAAAAAAGGAAAAGTTGCAGTGCACTAGGTAATATCAAGAATGTGCACCACACAAAACCCAGACAGGCACGCTGGCTCAGCGGTCGCGGGACCTTTTTTCAAATTCGTCGTCCCGTGTTCGATTCCTAGCACTGACTAAATATTTTTAATCTCATTTTCAGTTTTTATTTTCTCCAATTTAAACCAAAATCCCTCTAAACAATTTCCTCTTCCCACTGCCTCTCATGTCCTCACAACTCTCCCCCTCTCACTTTTTTGACGGCAAAGCGACTCAGGCCCTCACCCTCTCTCGCCGGCGACGCTCACTGCCGAGCACTCCACCAGCCCAACTCCCAAGCCTTTGCCCCTTCCACACCATCTTTGCTTTCCTCTATCAATTGAAACCTCAAGTAAGGTTTTTAATTTAATTCCATAATTTAATGGTTTGTGTTGAATTTATTCAATTTTGGTCCTAAATATTGAGTATAATTATTTGGTTGATTTTATATCATAGTTAGTTCATTATTACACAACTGTTCACAAATTTATTCACCATCAGAGAAGGCCCCTTGACCTCACATTAGCATGTATAGTATGAGTATCTTGCAGTCTTGAAGTAAATGCTTATGTGGATTGTTATTTGTTAGTGAGTTTCTAATGTATTACTAGGAAGTGGGGTGTGGCCGTGTGAGCCATAAAGGATTTAGCGAATTGGAAACAAGTACTGTGCCGGGTTGCAACGAATGAAGGTTAAAATAAGGGAGGTTGAGGAGAGAGAGTGTAATTGCTCTTGTACTTAAGTATTATATTGGTTATGGGGTAAAAATATTAGTTGGGTTAGCAGATTGTAGAAGAATATTTAGTAGAGTGTATATATGTTGTATTTACATAAATTTAATTTTTTTATTGGGAGTAAATCGTTCAAGTGTAATAACTTGGTTTAATCCCTACTGTAGAATTTTAAGGGGTCTAATTGCACGATTGAGGTGAGTTAAGGGGGCGGATTGATTTCGCCGATTTTTTTATGTATAAAGTGTGCACCACATGGTATAGTTTTCTGGCTCCGCCTCTGCATGAAAGCTTTGTCTCCCACCATCAAGATAATGCCCCAATAACAATACTATGTTGCTTTAAAATAGAATTTATACTCCGTAAGTAGATGTTCACAATTATCGAATTGTTTTATTTATTTCTAGTTCACTTTGCTACGAAATGTAATAGACATCATTGGTTTTTTGCTCAACATTGTCATACAACGTAACTAATGTGATTTAATTTATATTTGTCACCTCTAGGCTAATTTACGTTTAAGAAGCAATTTTAATATAGCAATTGCTTTTTTCACCGAAAGATCTACCTTGCTATTGCAAAATATTGTTGAAATAAGTAATATTTTGAGACTAGTTGATTATTGCAGTCAAAATCTAGATGACAAATACGCTTTTCTTGTACATGTCCAGTACATTTTTGACTAGCTGAAGTGTTCCGAAATGCCAAATGTTCTTCAAACTATTACTCATGATAGTCATGATCATCATGCCATCTATTGCAAACTTGCACGGTTGCACCGGTATGGAATTTATTATCTGCCACTTCATTCTTTCATCTTCTATTACGCCCCGTCAGGTTTTGACAAGTAATTAAGCATAACTTGAAGATGTATTAAATACGAAATGCGTGATGATTCAAGGATGATTGATTAAAGTGGTACAAGCTCGAATTGAAATGGTAAATAAAAAGGAAAACAAAAAACCAGAATCACCATTACCCATCCTCCATTGTATCAGAAGAAAAGAAGTAAAACTTAAATACACTAAGCAAATTCGATCGTTTGACCGAAATTATGCATTGTCATCCCAAACACTTCTGACGTGATGCTGGCTTACACCAAACAAGTTCACACACTTACATAGTTACATACACTGATACACTGAACGATCGACGAAATACCAACCAGAAGTATGGCCGTTCTGACATATTATAAGCCCTAGTGAGAGGTGTTTTTAGGGGTCTTTTTACAGATTAAAAAGATTAAAAATTTTATATTTCTGTATGAAATTATTGCAATTGTCACAACTAGCAAAAATCAACACATAAAACACAAAATAAATATACTATATGATGTGAACAATACTATCAATTACAAAACAATAATAGCATCGTAGTATAAATATACTATAGCAGATCCAAACATTTTTTAATGCACATTCATAGATCATTAGGGCAGTATTATTGTCCACAATATTTTCTTCTTAATAGATACAATGACAAGGACGTTAATCTATTTATATATACTACAAACAACTGAGGTGTATGTTATATACCGTTCTAGTTCAATAGATTTCGTCCGGTTTTAAAAGTAGTTTTCCTACTTTAACCTTTCACAAAAGTTGGACGAAAACTATAAATTACAAAGCGACTTATAGTAACTCTCTAAAAGGGACATTAATTAACAAAAAAGTTGATAGTGAAAAAAGAGGGGTAATTTGGAAAATTATATAATTCTATACTCGGAGTATCTAGAATCGTACACCCATCTTTGTATTTAGCTAAATAAATATCGGGCTTTTATATATTCTTTTGTTTGTTTGGAAGTTAGGCCTAATATAAAAAATAATGTAGTGTGTTCCTGTTTTGTTTATGCGAAAAAAATGATTAGTTTCTACAACTTTGTTTATGTCCTTGCAAAATGATTAGTTTCTACAACTAACTCTGTTTTGTTGGCCTGTTTGACAATTTAACTAAAGTGAACTTAACTAAAATGCACTAAACTTAGCCTAAACGTAACTAAACTTAACTAGAAATATATTGAACATGAATTAACATAAATGAAATATGTAATGAAAATCTAACTAAAAAATGATTTTCACTTAACTTTATTGGAAAATTGAATTTTACTAATCTTCAAACATTTAAGTTGGAGAAACCATAGCTTATTTTTCTTCTTCACAATGATTCACTACCTTCTTCCTTCTATGAAACTTTTAACTTTTTGTTTCATATATTCATACTATTAATTAAGTAATATTTTCAATTGCATTCTACCAAGTTTATACAATCATTGCCATCCTTAATACGTCAGGGTACACTATAATGATTTTTTTTGTAGAATAGTGTCTTATTTTTATTAATCTTCTTTTGAAAGAGAAACATAAGATTACAATATTTTAGTGCCATAAGTTTTGAAGATTATATACCTAGTGAAAGCAAACACAAAAAATCACAAAAAACTGTATGAACCTCGGGTAGTCACTGATAACTTATCGCGTAAACATTAGTAACTCATCGGATAAACATTAATAACACAGCTCTACCTAGTTTAATAATCCACATATAAAATGGGTTCACATACATAAATTTTATCGAAAGCAATTAAGGGACCTCCTTACCCATTTAAATAATATCCATATCATTTAAAAAAAACTAAAATAAACTTGCACGCATGTGGTGATGTACTCATGCCTATTAATGTATAGACGGAAGATAAATACCTCAAACCTATATACGTAATTACGTAAGAGTGCGTAATTTGGTGTAGTGATGTAGTCTATAGGCATGGCTAGATGTGGTGAGACAACGGAAATGAAATACTTTAACGGCTCACAATGATCAATGATGCATAGGTCTGGTTAGATGGGGAGGGAGAGAGTGTGTGTAGCTTAAAAGGAGGTAAAGCTAGCTGTCTGATGACAATTATACATCAGCATCCCCAGTCATAAAATTTGGATGGATGACAGATCAGTGGACCTTTTAATATTGTTCCCTTTCACAACTCTCTCCTCCCCTCTCAATATCAATCCTTTCAGTGTCTTGGCCTCATATATTGCAGGTACGGATATCACGACATGTATCATTTTTTATCTCCTAAGTCCTACCTTCGCTTTAAACAATCTTTCGATCCCGTCCTCATTTTATTAAGAATTTTAATATGTTGATTGTCACTTTTTCCCTATGCCACACCATTCCCTCCACATGTGCCCTATGTGTGATTGTGTTAATTATTTTCATAAGAGTTAGAGAGTTAACCGATCTAATAATTATTTAAATATTTGTAAAACATTAGATTTGCATACAATTAAAATATTCTCGATATTTCACCCCCCAAAAAAAAAAATCGATATAAAGGCCTTGTTTGGGAAATTAGCAGATAGCATAAGTAGATATCAGTTAGTAGATTGTTGTGAGAGAGAAGAAGACAAAAATTACAAATAGCAGATTGATGTGAGATAGAAAAAAACAAGATATGCTAAAACAGCAGATATCAGATTGTCTGCCAAAATATGAAAACTTGTAAATGCTGGTTACACAAAATAACTTATTGCTTGTCGTTCCATAATAATTTTAGCAATGTTGTTGCGAATCTTACACATTTCACTACTTCGACCTCTGGTTCTTTCATTCTCATGCATTGCTAATGGCGTTGCCATTAACATCTTGAAGTGCATGAGGTATGTAGTTCGGATGTTGCTCCAAGACGTTAAATATCATGTCATCATGTGAATCGATTCGGATGTAGTTGTTCAACACGAATGTCACGTTTTAAACAGTTTGAGTCTTTTTTACTAAATTGTAGCATTTAGTTGAGGATCTTTTTTTACTAAGTTTAGCAAATTCTAAAAAAAAAAAACTATTTTCATTTCAGCTCCTTTCTTTTAATCGTAACAAGTTGTGACAAAGATATCATCAATTAGTAATTCTTTGTATACCATTGGAAAGGTCTCACTGTATAGTTTAATAAAAATAAAATATTTTATTTTATATTAACAATTTAATTTTACAAATTGAATATTATTTGAGGGTTTAAACTTGACCTGACTCGAACTCGGTTTGTCCTGACCCCCGCCCAAATATGCGAGTCGAATATGGTTCAAACACCCATATGACTCGCCCCAAACTCGACTTGGCTCGCCTTACAACGAGTCGAGTCTGGGTCACTCTTTCTATGATCGTCCCATTACAACCACCCCATGCCAAATTCGATTCAACCCGCCCTGTTGCCAGGTATACACCCTATATATAGAACATATACGGTAATTTGAAATGTTTGATTTTGGCCATGTTCTTTCATCTTCTTATGAGGGAACTAAAATGAATTTCTAATAACAAAAGTGAAATGAATTGAATTTCTAGTAGCTGAACTGAAAATTTTGTTTTATTGTTTTGACACACAATTATTTATTAAAACTTTATTAATATCGGGCTTCTATGAAACTACGTAGTTAGGCATTTTCAATTTAATACAAATAATTAGGAATGAATATTTGTGTCGGCTTCTCACGATCAACATAAACAAGCTGAAGTGAAGTGAAATGAACTTCTAAAAGTTGTACTGAACTAAAATAATATTTTAAAAGGTGAAAAGAACATAGTCTTAGTTATATTAGAAGATTGTTATATTAATATTTAATTACCATTATCATAATGTTAGATTATTTCTTTGGATAAGTAGTTATTAGCAACATTTATTTCATTTAATGTTTATGGAATAAAGTATTCATAAGTACGTTTACAAAGATCAAGGCAAGAAGCTCATTATAGCTATATATGTTTTTTTTGTCTATATACTGTTCGTTTTTTAATTCAATATAAATTTGCATTTGGTATATTTCAATTCAGTTCAGTTTTATAATTTTTAGTTTATTTTTTTAGAGATAAAGAAAACACACCATAACTAAGAACAATAATTGAAATGTGTAATTTGATGATAAACATTCTTGTAGAGGAAAATTTATTCATTGTGTTATTGATATATATTAAGTTATACTACGGGGTATGTTATTATTTTATGTATTATCTACATATGTCACTGTTAATTACTCCGTATGAAATTCAATACATTTACAGTTTTGATTTGTTTAAATTTTGTGGGTCAAACGAGCCAACCATTCAGGTTTGCCTTTTTTCTTTTTGTTGGATACATGAGGGCCACTGCCTAGAAGCTACGAAAATTATTAACGGTAACCATGACCTAAAAACCCGAGTTAAACAAATTCCGAACATTTATCCATAAAAAAAAAATGCAGTCATTTATTAGACCAAAAAAAAGACTCGTAATAAGATTAGGCCAAGAAAGTTTGGATCCAAAATCTGAAATGACGAGTTAGATTTGGTTCAGGCCAGATTTTGACTGCTTATGTGTGCATCAATTGTCTCTCAACACACACATGAATAAATGATCCTAAATGAATGTGATGAGATAGTCAAGAGTCAATATGATATCGAGTGTACATTGTAACATTTCTGTTTACTGGACTTAAGCGATTAACAATTTAGGGCATGGCATGGAGCAGTGTATGTCAGTGTATAACTTTTTTTGTTGTTGTTTGAAAGCAAGCAGTATATAACTTCTTCTTTTCTGACAAACAAAGGATCTTTCCGTAGTGTTTGGGATGGTATTTAGGCATTTAGCCATATTTTTTCCTTTATTCGAATAGATTATTGTCTTTAATAATATTATTATTAGGTGCAGGACTAATTGAGAATCATAGCCGCCTCACCACTTACGACGGGTTTGGAAATTAAAATCATTCCAGCCCCACCATCCGTCATATCCACCGCCATCCATATCTCAATTTGACAACAAGTGAAAGAGCGATATGACTGTCGATATCCACTTATAGTCGCCCCATTATCATTCATACTCTCACTCCCACTCCCACGCAGTATAACTTCTAATCAAACCTGCTTCTGCTAACTATTAACTGTTAACTACTCATGCTATCTCTAAGTACGGCCATGTGTGTATTTTGTGCGTGTACGAGGTACCAACAAAGAGTTAACGAGTGTGTCATGAAAGGTCCACATATATATTAGCAACGGGAAAAACTCCACAAAATCCACGAAAGAACAGAAATATCAAGAACGGGCGATATACATGCCCCCAATTCGTTGGCAATACATTTAGTGTCATTGTGGGCTTAAATACAAACAAAGAAAAAGCGTCCCACTTGCTGATGACCTAGTTCGATGTGCAACTTGAGTAGGCACACACCACGTGTCGTTTTTGGTTTTTGAGCTAAGCCAGAATCATTTCGCCTTTTGTTTATTAGATTTGTTTATTGCAAGAATCCAGTTATTAGAGTAACCCACCGTCCCTAAAATATGTTTGCTTGCCTTTAATTATGTACTCGTACTCCGCTGAGGTTTACTCAATTGTTTTAAACTTTTTGATTAATTATTTTAATAGTACATAATTACTTAACAAAATTCTACTATCTATTAAAAAAACATCATTTATTGGCTTTTGTAATCAATAAAAAGTAAACTTTTCTCATCTTTGCCCCTAATTAAAATAGAGCACATACTTTTACAATTTGTCAGCACACTAAATGTAGGGTTATTACAGAAAATTACCTTATAATGGTTGTTACGTTAAAGAGGACATAATTTTGGGACAAAAATAATCACTAAAAAAGACATTCAATAAGGGACGGGGGACTATTAATATTGGAATTTATAAAACTACTTCGTGATTTTTTTTAATGTTGCGAAAAACTACAGATGGATATCGATCACAACTTCTTACGATCGAAAAAAAGCTGAACTGAATTGAACTGCACCGAACTTAACTAATGAATTTAAGTTTTTTTTTTAAAGGTACATGGAAAATTAGGAAACCCTCCTCTCGATGGACCTCCTAATTTATCGAAAAGTAAAAGTAAAGAAAAATCCGCACTATCCTGCGGCTGAAAGTAAGAAGAGTCGATTATATAATGTCCTTGTTTCGCGATTCAATCCGCCACTTGATTCGCTTCTCTATAAATCTGGTGGATGAATTTAAGTTTTAAACTTACTGGAGTAACTGACATATCATACAATTTTTCTTTAGACATATTAATACTTTCTATATTATTTAAATTCACTTAATATATATAAAAAAAATCAAAAGGAAAATATATATGAGTCCCATGTATTTAGTTAAATTAAATGTGAGTACAAAGGTGAGTATATGAATCTAATTCATAATTTTATGTTATGTATTTCAAGAGTTGTAGATATACCGTATTTTGTACGGGGTATTGCCATGCCTAATGACGAAAATCCCAACCTTATATCCTTCGGTTAGCTTGATACTCTATTAATATGGGTGCGCCGGTGCTTGAGAAATAGATTG
>ONZK01000491.1:33619-45941 GCA_900322385.1 Pharnaceum exiguum
TGAGGTATTCTTATGAATATCTCACCTTGCAACTTTGCCAAAGTTGCAAGGAGATTATCCCTGCAACTGTGGTTGCAACTCCCTTGCAACCCACTAAAGTTGCAGGGATAATCTTGCCCTTAGCTAATCAAGTTGTCGGGGGTACTATTACAGTCTTACGTGAGGTTAATTATTATTATAATTTAATGAACAAATATTTAGGGGTAGATTGTTTGTTCATCCGAGAGACAACTGGGTTTTTTTGTTTTCCTGATGATGGAAGTCTTATTAAACTTGGCCTGATCTGGGTGCTGCCGTGCAGCTATGCTAGCGAATTGATTTATCAGAGAAAAAGTTATGCAATTATTGAATGCATATTGATGAAGGCTTTTTTTTAGTATTATGGATATAAAAAAACGAATTTGGAGATTATTTATTTACAGGATGGGAAAGTGATTGATGTAATTGATTAGTAGAAGAAGTAATTGTTTTGGGTCACTTTATTGAGCATAGCAAGCGAAGCAAGGAAAATGGAGAAGGAAGAGATCGACGGTGCGTGAGAAAGTACCATGAAAGTGATTAGACGTGTATTTTATGTCTACTATATACGGTCCCAACTGTACACCTTTTGTTTTTTTTACTTAATTATTTAATGGCTCTGTACCAATCTATCCTTCGTTTTCTGTAATTTTCTCACCACCCCTTCTACTTCTCTCTCTCTCATCTCCTATAGCTCTTTCTGTGTTCTCTTTTTGCCCTTCCTTTTGCACCATACTCGATCTATGCTAATACTGAGATAACTCGGAGTAGATTATTTTAATTTACTGTATTATATACTTTCGTAATACTGGTGGTTGACTAGAGTCTAGCCTGTAGGACACATTACAGAAAATAATTACCGATTTACTTTTGACAAGATAGTGTATATATGTAGGGGTACAGTACCTTCCAATCGGAGAACTATAGACTAGGGAAAAAGCTGCATGTTGTTGTAGAGTTCCAAAAATGAACAATGGAGCGCGGATCAAAGAAGTAAAAAAGAAAAAGAAAACAAAAAAGGTGATTGATCGATTGATCCGGATATTAACATGCTGCATTATATTGCTGCTAAGTGTTTTTGTGATCCAGGGGCAGGAAAACTTGAGAATCATTCGCCATTTTCGATCTGGAGGCCGGATAAAACTTATGAACCATTTTCTGGAGAAACACTTAGAATAAATCGACATTTAGAGTTTTACACAGCCTGATGAAAGTAAATCCACTGTTGCAAGTAATTTGTTTGCCTGCCGTATATATAGGCAAAAAAATAAAAAACGCATCGATAGTCAAAAAGGGAAAGATAATAAATTCTAGACATATCGCTTTCCCAAAAAAAGGAGAAGTTAAAAGTCCAAATTAATTACAGTAGATAAATACTCGATCCAAGTTGGATTTTTTTTTTAAATTGGTTTGTATAGCATAATCAATTTAAAATTTGCAAAGAAAGATATAGGTCTTCAAGTGCAAGCCAAATCAAGGATTTTTATACTATGAGGGCACTAATGGTCTACTATAGTTTAATATAACAGGAAAAGATGGACTGGGAGCAATATATATAGCGATGATAAAAGGCCGAATTTGATAAATCAAGTACCGTACTAATTATTCAGGTGAAAATTTGTTAGATCGATACCTGTAAACACTACAGTGGAGTATGAATGAGATCATAAGGCTTAATTGTATATATTCCCAATTATTGATCATTTTGTAAGCACCGCTAAGCCGTGTCTATATACATCTCACACGATTTTTTTTTTAATATCACAAGATAATTATAGCAACATGCATGGAGAAAACACAACGCGGCATTCGATAACGTACCTGTTAATTAACCTCATGCACGTACGTACGTTAATCAATTGGCCAATACATTAAAGAGCATTTTGTGCACCTTTGAATGTCTTCTTTTTTTGGGTGTGACCTTTGAATGTTTACAGGCAATCAGATGAGGCAAAAACCTTTACATACATAAATGGTACAAAAATTACACTAACAGATAACTATTTCGAAACAAAAAAAGTACGTACATAATATTTCTGTACTGTATATCCATATTCTCGCATTCAATCACAGATAATCATATATATTATCATTGAATTGCCGTAGATTAATGTATATAATTATGTGATCATTGTTACCTCTAGTTGGCCTTCGTTGATCGATCAATGAATCGCCAAAAAGTCCAAAGTTAATTAACTCCCGAAGACAGCATGCTCTTTGCCTTGAAGCACTACTTATAGGGTAGAACGTACGGTGGGAATAGAGAAGAATGAAGAACCATTAGAAATTCTCCCTTCTAAGAGTAATTGATTGAAGTCACAACGCGAAAAATCTAATACTTTGAAGATTTAATTTGAAGCCCTACTACCACATGGTTAAAGAAACGCTAATATAGTGGTGTTTCCTAAGAAATTAATTGGTATATATTTCGGGTGGCTTACCGCGCCCTTCGAAATATTTTCAAGCCATTTTATAAAGTATTGTATAACTTTGTTAAAAAAAGAGGAGCAATAGGCATACTAATACTACCGGATAGAAAACTGTGAGGATAGACCTATTAATGGCTTTGCTGTGTTTCGTACTTGATTGTAATATTATATTGAGTGTGCGAGAATGTAAGACACTTATGTTTTGTGGACAATTCCCTAACCCTTTACATCTAGTGAAGCCATGGATATATACGATAATATCATTTTGATTCAATACCATAGGTTGATCAAACAATTTTTCAAATGATTACATACTCTATATATTTTGAAAATTATCTTCTTCTTTTTTAATAAACCAGAATACACATTTGTCAGAGTGCACACATTTTTTGGGTGATATTTTCACTCATCCCAAGGTATAGAAACAATAAGTTGTATTATCATACCCCTCTTTACCAAAAACAGAATACACGCAATTTGGTCGTAAAATCAAAATCCAAGCCGGTACATTTCACTGAAAAGTGGTTACGTTAGTGGTTACATTGTGTTTAGACACTTGTTAGTAATTGTGCCTGATACATCTGCACTCAAAATCCGTTGTGATTTTTTCCCGAAGATATCATTTCTACTTTTTTTAAATGATCTGTTAGCAAATGAAAATATTAATTGCCATTCTCGTAAGGTGAATCTGTATTGTAGAATGTCTGTATGCGTAGTTCGTATCTTTTTGATATGTACAGTGATTGTATAGAATTCGAAATAAATTATATCCATAATTAGTATACTTTCTAGCTTATTTTTATTTCTGTTCAACCAAATCAAGGCGACCGTAAATAATTTGGGTAAACAAATGTACTAGGTATTAATATTTGTTTTCATTCGTGTACAAATATGTATTGTATAACTAACAATATGTCGTACAATGTTCCTCATTGAATATTCGCTCCTTATTTTTTTATTTTGTACAATGTCCCTCATATCAAGGGGACGAAGACAAGCTACTACTAGTAGAACTATATATGATGCGCACAAAAGGGAACCCACGTATGTACATCATTAGCTTATTGTAATTAAGACTTTCCAATTTACAATGCACTAAGCACATGCACATACTTGCGCAAGCTTACATTACTCACACCACTTTGGGAAAACTGAAAATCGATAGTTACCAAAAGTTTTCACCGGTACAAAAGTATAACAGTAAAAAACTAGATAAATGTAAATACTAAACGAATCGGGCCAGGCCACCACATTTAAAGGCCCCAGGTTTTAGGGTTAGAATTTACTTGCCATAAATTTAGGGTTTTTTACCTTAAATATCTAGGGTTGGTGGGACAAACCTAACTTCCGTACACTTCCACCACTTGCAAATGACCCACATGAGTCTCACGCTCCAATCATACTCCTGATTTGTGGGACGAGAGGGCATCTAATGCCAGAAATCTGACAAGATGGCACGTGTTACATACGCGCCAAAACACCCCCTCCCCACCTCCTAGGGTTTTCATATTTTTTTCAGTAGTCATGGAACGATATAATATTAAAATATATCGAAATGAAAAAAGCTTTTTTTAATAAATGGATTGTGATAAGAACGCACTAACTTAGGTAGCTAAAATAGGTACAGTAGCAGTCAGTCACAGAACAGATGAGAGAGAGTGGGATCGATATATAGATAGAGAGACAAGAGAGGGGTATAAGATGCGCCTACTGATGCCCCCTTTACTTACTTTTTTCCTTCTCACACATCATCACCTTTCCTCTCTTTAGCCAGTCCCTAAACCCATTATAGGTATATGGGCATCAACATGTATGTGGCATGACATGCCATTTCAATTAATAAATACACCAAACAGTCTAAGTCATTGCATACTCGTATTTCTTTTCTCTAGCTATAATAATAATATACTACTATTTGCTACACACTTCTGATCTTCTAGTAAGCACTAGTTTTAGTCTTACCACTTTCTGATCTATGTGCTGAGAAATGTGAAATTATCTGTAATTTCATCAGTTCATTAGAGTAATAAATTTCAGGATTTATTAGTATATATTAATAGTTTATTTCCATACACCGAGATTGAGTACATCGTGAACCCCGAACACCATGCACACTCGATAAACGAGGATTTACACTCAGTTGTTGATATTATTGTATCAAAGACATGCATATATAGATTCTTAGCCTAGTGCAAATCATATAGACAATAACCAATATATTACAACATATATCATCATGCATGCAATACTACCCAAAAGTTTAACTCAAGAAACAAATAATTAAAAATAGAAATGAAGCTTGGATACGGATGATCTTGAGTATTAAAGGAAATAAATTTGGGAAATGATATCATAATTGAGTTTTTTATTTTTATTTTAATAATATTAGTTTTCCTGCAGTATAAAAGGGTGGGAGGGTTAGATGGGGGGGACATAGAGATGTGTGTTGTTCAATACAACAAAACCACCTTTCAAGGACACACAACACCAACAACAACATCTACAGTTAAGTTAGGATAAAATAAACAAACAAAAGGTTTTCCTTCTCATTGCCTCTCTCTCTCTCTCATTTTGCTTCTGTAGTTCTGTCTACTCCTCTCTCTCTCCTCTTCCCAAAACCTCATCTTCTTCTCCTCATCTCCCTCTCACCCACCCACATAACATAACCCACAAAGCATAGGGCTTATTTTTGTTTTTCTTTTCTCATATTTATCTTATCATATCATGGCTTGATGAGCTTTGTTGTGGTTGTTTGAAGGTGAAGTTTTTGTTTATATACACCAATACGGCACCGTTTCAGATCCGACCCAGAAAGTCATTTCATCTTATTTATCCATATTTAACTCACCCAGGTCTGTCTTTTTTTCTCTTCTTTTATTTATCTTTTTCTTTTGTTACTTGTATATGTATGTATACTACTGTATATCAGCTTATAGCTTATCTTGCTGCTAACTTTTTTATGTGTATTATCTTTTCCCTTTATTTATGGGTTGAAGTTTACATCTTGTCTTTACTATTTGTATTATTTTGCTACAAAGTTTCTATCTTTCTTAGCTGCTTTTAAGTTTTAACCATACGTTATTGCTTAAGCTAAGATTATTATAGTTAAGCTGGCTGCTTATTGTTATTATGTGTATGTTTGTAGGTGAGCCCTAGAATTTACTTTTATTTTATTTTTCTGGGTATTTGGGATTAGCCCTAAATTAGTTGGGTCATTTGGTGTTAAAGATGATGACTTAGTGCCAATAATTATTATGATATGTGTTAGTGTGAACTGGGTATTTTGGGGGTGTTCTCAATTATGCAAGTTTTAATATTTTATGTGAAAAATGTATTCTTTTTTCCATTAAAAGAAAACCCTAATAAGGTACACACCTAATATCTTTTAGCCATTTGTTGTTTGTTCTTAGGTGGATACATATTGCTGCCTAATTACTTTGCTTTTATGTTCATATCAATTATTGGTATATCTTGCTGATTTCTTTCTTAAAATTATGTATTCATTCCCTTATATATATGCCCTCATTTGGGATCTAGGGTTAGCATTTTCCTTCCATAATTATTATTAATATTATTATTTAATATTTTTAATTTTAATATTAACTTCTTTTTTTTTTTGGTTCATCAACTAGTGCTAGGTAGACCCAAATCACTTTCAAAACCATTTGATCATATGTATGACTTTATAAAATTCTTGCAAATGTTTCTTCCTCAAAGCCAAATTCTAGTGGAAGGTCAAGTCATGCATTGAGTGAGGGCCCATGGTTTGCATTTGAATTCAAACACCTTATTATTACTTTTGCTAGGTAATTCAACCCTCATTTCTTTGCTATTATCCCAGTCTATTTGCTTGCTTACCGCTAGAAAAATTGTATTGACTTTGAAGGTTGGTTAATTGACCTCCGGTAGGGCATAAAATACTGCTTAGTCTTTGCATGAGTTTCTCTGAAATTCAATTTCCATACCTGTCACTTTTCTTCATTGATGATGATGATTTTCCTAGCATGGATGTTTGACTGCTTTAGTTAATTGATTTAGGTCTTCATGGTCTTGTTTTAGGTCAAGAATTGATGCAGTTTCTGTATGATTTTATGTGATCATGGTATTCATTTGGAAGCTAATCTCAAGTGTGAACACTATGGATTTTGGTTTACTTTTGAGTCAAATTCTTCAATTTGCATGGTGTATTGCTTGGTGGGCACTCAATGATCTGCTGAATTACATTGTTGAATATGGCAAACCTAATCTAGGATTGGTATAATTTCCCTAGACTGAGTTGGATACAATGTTGTTCCATAAGATTCTCATACTGAATAAGCATCAGAAAGCCTGCTTTTTCTAACTTCTACTACTATCAGTGAACCTTGAACTATTACCAGTCCTTGCCAGCTTACATCTGACAATTTGTTACTGAACTGATTGTGGAGAACCATTATCTCACTAACTTAATGCCTGATGATCCTTCTATATTGCTAAGCTGTGCCCTATTATATGCATGCAGGGACAGTATTTATAAGGATTGAATCTGCTTCTGTATGTTAGAAAGCTTTCAACATGGCATCTGCTGCTGTGGAGCCTAATCAGCAAAGTGATTCCACATTCGCTTCCAAGTCAACAAGAACACTTGATAATCCTTCGAACAACAACACTCCTGCAAAGTGCAACCATTTCTCAATACGGTTAGATTCAAATTTTACCTTTCATCTGCATTTTCTCTCAAGCCAGTCTCTTAGGTTGCTGATTAATGTTGCTTTAACTTATATTTATTGCAAATGAATGCATATCATGTGTTCTTTGATCATGTTAAGCTATGGCTTTGTAATATTGATGAGACTTGGCAGTTAATTCATGTATCTGGCAGGCAGTTGATCCGGATTTCAGCATTACTTGCATATAGGAATCTTATAGCTATACTGGATTTTTTTTGCAATTGTAACTGTCATTTCTGACCAACCAGAAGATGACAAGTGGGATTATATCTCATTGGTTTTGACTTCTGTCTGCCATTTCCCTCCTTGTAGTCATTTGAATTGTTTTGTCTTCTTTCTCCTCCAATTAATTGCAAACAGTCAAAGCTTCTACTGTAAATTAATTACCTTTTTTTGTTTGCAGTGGCTATGTCTCAGAAGTCCGGAAGAGAGATCCTGTGCTGTGTGATCCTTTCGGGGTGCTCAACGACGGATATGAATTGCCACCTATGGAGGTTCCCAGGTTTCGGTGGTGGCAATGTGCTGGTTGTGTTCCTGAGGCGGCGAACCAAGAAGTTCAAACGCCTGCGGATGTGGTAGAAACAATGAAGATTGTTTGTGAAAAGGGAACAAATGTAGGGGCTAGTACTTCCACCGAGTCCAATGAAAATAATGTTCTTTCTCTAGCAGCCACACCTTCTGCTGATAGGAAGGGCAAAGGAAAAGCGCATGTGGAAGAAGAGCCAGCAACAAGTGCAGGTTCTTCTTTAATTTTTCCGACTTCATTTCATTTTTTTGACATACACGATTTGTCAAATAAATTACCATGCCTAACATAAAGTTCATGACATTCTTATCACCAGGCTATCAAAATGGGTTCCTAAAGGCTTCCCCGATCCAGGGCATTGTGCAACTGACCCTAGGGGGACCAGTAAATCATCCGTCTTCTGTTGATGAAGGTAACACAATGCAACGACTGCTCTTGCAAGAGGGATTCTTTTGCCAGCCATTGATTACTAATGCTTTGAAATGTTCTGCCACAGTTGTTAGATCAAGGTGCAACGAAAACAACATTAGTGAACCTCATCAGCTTGCTGAGGCATTTGTGCATGCAGAAGGTGGCCGGAGTGATGAACTTCAAGGAGAGGAGCTACCTACTTCATTGGATGCTGCGAATGCTGTCACGCAGGAAAATTCCAGGGGAACCGACACCGTTGATGTAGTTGATGGTCTTAAGAGTGAAGGCAAGGACAATGCAGTTTCCTTGCCTGACTTGAATGAGAGTAACAGTGAATCTTCAGATGATGACGAAAATTGTGCAATAACCACAGTTAGTGAGAAAAATGTCAGTGATGAAGATGATGATTACTTGGGGGCAGACCGAAGAAAAATCCCTAAAGTAAGACTCCTGAGTGAGTTATTGGAGTTACCAGAGAACAAGAACGAGGGGAAATTTAAAAAGAAAAATTCTTCCCTTGTGAGCTCATGTGGGCCATCCACTAGCAGGAGCACATTTTCAGACACACAAGGGGACTTATCAATTAATGACAATGGCAAAAGGAAGAGAGTGGATGAGGAATCAAAATCCGTTGAGAGAAAGGGCTTTCTGGTTAATGGAGCCAGAAAACCAAGAACTTCTTACGTGATGGTGGATTCTGAATCTGAATCAGAGGATAGACCTGCAGAGGTAGTCCCAGAGGCTTTGGGGAAAAGACGCAGCAAGCCTACCTTGGAGAGAAGTCCTTTGGTTGACAGTAGGAACAAAAGAATCAAGATTGCTGATACATTTGCTCCTTTGGGTAGGGGGAGAGATCCGTTTCCTCCTTTGTATAGGAAGAGGATGGTACCCAAGTTGAGTCATGAAAAAGGAAAATCTTCTGAAAAGCGACCCTCTATCGATGCCTACCCTGAAAAATCAGTTGATGAGCCCCAGGAAGGTGATGTCTCTGTTCAACTGAATGAGAGAAATTCAGTTTTGACCATGAATAAAGGGAAGATGGCCCAACCAGAAAACGAGCAAGCTTCTCTTGTTCCCTCCAAAAACAGCTTGCAAGCAGAACGTGACCTTGAGGGTAAGGATGACGAGGCTGCTAGAAAAGCTACTGAAAATGCACGAGCTGAGTCTGTCGAAAATCAAATTCTTCTGTTTCCGAATGGCTATCTGTCCATGGGTGGAGCAGCTAAGGTGCAGATCCCCCCAGCGAAAGATGGGTTCAAACTCCTGTCTTTTGCAGCAGAGGCTAACCCTTCTTCTTCCCGATCACCGGTTAGCGCTACTTTTCCAGGGAGCCAATTCTTTTTCAATGGAGAAAGTAGTGCAGCTCAAGGATCAAATTCGAAGGGGAAGCAAGTTTGGGTCCCTCCGGCTGGAGTTGGCATTGGTCCTAGTTCACAACATACGGCTGGGCAGGTATGCATTTTGCATTTTTTGTGTTTTGGTCTGTCAGTCATTTGTATTGTGTTTTAGCTTGTTGTTGTGTCTGCCAATATGTCCACAAAAGGAAAAGAAATCAAATCTACCATTGGATATGTAGTCAATTGATTTTGTATATTTATTTATTTTCCTCAGGCATCTAGCTCTGTTGTTAGTCAAAAAGATTTGACCATAGAAGTTCAGAGACGTATACAGGATATCGACATCAACAGCATCCCTGCAGATGACAAAGCACCAGAACAGGGGCCTGGAGAGCGAGATGATATTCCTATGGATATTGTTGAGCTAATGGCCAAGAATCAGTATGAGAGAAATCTTGTTGAACCCAAGGATGATCATAACCTGCTAAACCTTTCCAGCTTTGGGAACAGTGTAAGAACAAATGGAAATGTTAGTGCAGACAGGCCACCACTGGGGCAAATACAATTTCTTAGCATGACACCAGCCCAGATTGCTGCTAGGAACAGTATAATCAACAGGTCCAGTGAAGAGAATTTACGTTACTCTTCTTCCAATCTCAGCCAAAATCATTCGAGTGTCAGAGGAGGACTAGTCAGAGATAATCGAATGCCGCCTCCTTTGCCTTTCTCGCTCTCTTCTGGTCAAGTACAAGAGCAGATTTCACCCTATTACAATAGGAACAGTCAGGCGGCCGCCGGTCAGAGATTCCCGCAGAGCTTTATTGAGGCAGTGGATTCATACAACAGATACAAAAGTTCTTCACCTCAGCCAAATCGTGATCCACCACCGTTTGTTTGGCCCTCTGTGGCGGCTAGGCGGAGCCCAGGCCCAGCCCCAACTCCAGGCTCTAGCCGCATGCCTGTAGGGATTACTAACCCTGATATGCACAGGAAAGGGAAACCCCCTCAGCAGCCCTCGAGCTCGAGGGTGATAAGCTTCACCCCCGTGACCCTTGGAAAGCAGAACAATGCAAATGTCTCCAAGAATGTCACAAAGTCAAGTGGATCATCAGGCAACATATACTCTAATGAGGCGATCCCTGCTATGCATCTGCTCAGCCTTATGCAAAATAATGCAGGAAGTTCTGGAGCCTCTTCTTCAAGTGGTCCTAGTCACCAAAAGGCGCAGCAAAAGCAGCAGGATCCTCACAAGGCAGGCCCATCAAGCTTGGGGCAGAACCTTCTAGGAAGATCACCTTTACAAAACAACTACCCTCATCACCCGTGTTACCCTGCGGTTCCTGTTGTACAACCCTTTCCATCATCTTTGCAGAATAGGAGCAATGGTGGGTTTATCAGTCCAATTCCATTAACTTCAAGTGGACAAAGGAACATTGGGACTTCCCAATTTGTCCCCCTGGGTCCTCAGAGAAGACACATGGCTCCTGATTCTTTCCATCGCGACGGAAAGGGTGTTCTGGGAATGTCCAGCTTCTCCCTCTCCAATCCCTCTCAGCAGGCGAACAACGACGCTTCACCAAGCTACATGTGTGGTGTTGCGACAACACCTGATGAAAGAACTAGTTGCCCTCCTCCTGAGAAGGATATTTGTGTGCTAAGCCGTAATCCGAGTGAGTACAATGATCTCAGAGATTTGTGCAAGTATATGATCATGCCAGAGGATTTGAGGCGCAAAGGCAAGGGAATTATGCGCGTGAAAATAACTCCTAAACGTAAACCATATTACCGAAAGAACAAGGGTATCACAATTGGTACAGACAAAGACAAGCAGAGGAAATCTTAAGTCTTGATTTCTACAACAGAGACTTTGGCTATAGGATAAAAAGCTTAATTGCTACTTAGTAGATTTTTATCATTTTATGTTAAACAACACATTCTGTAAAAGAAAGGCTTAGTGTTTTTTTAGTATAAACACACAAATGGCTGATAGCAGGTCAAAGCTAAAAGCTATCTGACCATAAAAGCGCTGAAGCTAAGTAGAGTTTTATAGTGTAGAAGATATCCCCGAGCACAAGTTTTAGGGACCTTAAAATATGTTTGAAAAATAATGTTACCAAATGTAACGAGCAACTACAGGTGTCACTGTGTCAGGTATAGTAATTTTCTTTTGGGACAACTGACAAGCATGCATTTATGTTCGCTTCGAGTTTTGGTTAATTGAGCTGAAAAGTGAAAATTAGGTAACGCATTTCTATGCTACCGGAAACAGAGTTTCCTTTGTCATTCTTTTTCATTTGTCAAGCTATATAAACTTCAACCATGAATAATTTGGTAAAATTGGCGACTGAGTAAAACATATGATTATTTTTCCAGATTTTCACAAATTCATGATTTTATAATTACTCCTTGCGTTCCTAATCGAGTGTCATTTTTGGCCAAAAAATTTGTTCACAAATTACATCACATTTGACTAGTCAAAAAATTATTTTGATAAAAATTCCCATTATGCACCTACTAAATATAGATTGAAAATTGAATAAAAACACATTTAATAGAGTTTAATAAATTTACACTAGAAAATATTGGAAAAAAGGTACTTTAATTTGACTAATACCCTTACTTTTAATATTTTCTTAATACATGTGTTTTGGTCAAAAGTGGCACTCAATTGGGACAGAGGTTGTTCTAGTGATATGCGCATAAGTTAAACATAAATTTATTTGAGAAATTTGAGCCAAACTAAATCATTAGACTGTTTGAGCTGATGCATATATTGTTAATTTTTTTTATGTATTTTGAAAAATTACTCAAACCCACTCAATAATAATAATAATAATAATAATAATAATAATAATAATAATAACAATAATAATAATCATGTCATTGTCGATA
>ONZK01000491.1:45963-78653 GCA_900322385.1 Pharnaceum exiguum
GAAGGAAGAGAGTTGAAAATAAATTGTAAAGAAAATGGTCCAAGTGTATCAGAAATATAAATGTAACTAATTGAGCCTAGCTTCTTAGCTTCTTTTTTTTAGAACACAAAAAAATCAATTAAACATGTTTAATATATGAGAGTTGAGACTATGTATTAATGACGAAAAAAGGTTGATTAATGACCCATTTGTGGTCATTAATGACCCTCCATTGACCATGCATTATTGACCCTGTCTCATATATGAAACGGGTTTATACAAGTTTTCCTATGATCTATCAATTCGAGACATGCCACAATTGGTCTCAACTCTTGAGGCATCGAACCTATAAGGGCAACCTTATAGGTACAATTCAAAAAGAACTCTCCACACCTTTCAATGCATAAAATAACCTTTTACAACTCATTTTTATTCTCAAGATTATTGGTACAACTCTAATTAAAACTCATCTCAAGTTGTAAAAAATTAAAAATCACATGTTGTCACCAATTAGAAGAGCATCAATGCCATAAATGCAAGAGTTGTAAGTGGAGGTATTTATATGAATACCTCTACTTGTAACTTTAGAAAAATTGCTTAAGATTATTGGTGCAATTATGCTAAAAACTCCCTTTACAACTCTCTTAGTACTACAAATAAGGTTGCCTAAGTATAAAACACGCATTCAAAGAGATATCCTCTAGGCTGTGTTTTGTATTAAAGTGACAATCTTTAATAAATTAACTTGAAAGTACTGAATATAGTTAAATTATTTTTGAATTGGATTGAAAAAAATAAACTGAACTAAAATGTATTGAACTATAATACTTAAGCTAATAATAGCCTACGTAAAATATTTACCAAAAACCTTTCACAAATTTCCATTTTTGTAAGGGGATTAGGATATACCTCTTAGAAGTCCTCTAAAAAAATTCTTGATTATAGAATTATAATAAACGTAACTAATATAAATTTCAACTCAAAGACTCATATACAATCGCGAAATATGTTTACACCTAACTGTACCTAAGAAAGAAATAATGAATATGTTTTAAAAGTAGTGTATCTTTCTTTTGCTTCTTTACATATTAAAGGATATTTTTTATGGCGTACAGATATACTTGTTGAATCTCGAAAACAATCTCTCTATTTTCTTAAATGGGGGCATAGTTGTGTACATCCTGAACTCGAGCACCCTCATTATTGAATGGGGATTTACTTTCGATTGTTGTTGTTGTTGTAGAAACACTCATTGTACCAAAGAATAAAGGCGTGATGTTAAGAAGATAGAAGTAGAAGTAAATATATAAAATCTAGGAGAGATTTTTTTATTATAAAAAAGTTACAAATAACCATTTTTTTAGAGCAAAAATAATCAAACTTGATAAGTTGTGTAAGTGAGAGAAAAATAAAAAAAAATCTTGATTGAATTGAAAAAATACCGGTATAAAAGATATAGATGTTTCTTTGCTACTAGAACACAATTAGGTTTTTTTTTGTACAAATATCTTATATTTATGTATCTCCTTGCAGTTATAGGTGTTTTTGTGTGAAAATCCATTTGGGTCATTAATACTAACCTCATATATGAAACAGATTCATAAATATCCGATGGATCATTAGTACCCAGTTTCATATATAAAACGGGTTCACACATTTTTTTATGTTTTGCAATCGGGTACTTGAGCCGATGGGTCATATAGCAATGTTTGTAATTAAATAAAAAAAATTAATTGACATTTCGAGTTAATGACCTACTCCTTTATATTTTCATGCCTGCTTAAAATTCTTGAAAACAGTTTATTATTATATCATATGAAAGAGGGTACAATCGGGTTTTTGTCCCGTGGACCGTTTGTTTCCTCAACCTTAAGGGTTTGTTTTCAGTAATCTACTACAGTAAACTTGTATAGATTGTGTGCTTTTTTTTTTCATTTACAATAACTGAAGGACCACTTCGTGACTCCGATCAGCAAACTAAAACATGTCCTATATATTGACGAATCACTCATAAGTCACAAGATGACACATGGGAGTATATTGGAAAATTCTTTATTGTATGCGGCGAAGCAAAGCTGCACATTTGTTAATATAGGAGTTTTAATTTAAAGAGATTCAAGTTCAGATCAAATACTAGATCAAACATAGCTTTCATCCACTCAAAAAAAAAAAACCATAGCTTTCACGGGTATGTTCTTTTAGTCACTTGTGATGCTTACGAGTTACGAAGTAAAACACTACTGCATACATTACTCTTACGACAGACTTTTGATGATTAATGACTTTCAAACGACAAATTTCGTTGACAAATTTCGTTTATAATGGCATAAAATCACATCCTTAAACAAGAATCGGGGAGGAGGGATGACCCTCGATAAAGCCTAGGGATCTACTCCGTATATGAAATTTGCAAACTGTAAATAACTGACTATACAGTCATCGGTTCAACATTTACAAATTCAATACTTTTGTACTAACTGTTAGCAATGAGAATTACTAGAGGGCATGACCTACTTCATAAAGAAGGCTCCTTTCAGGCTTGCAGTGAGGCAGCCTTAACGTAGATTTTCTACAGAAATAGAGCCTTAACAATGTGTGCTTCATAAATTTGGTAGGCCTTCACTATAGTTGCTAACTTGCTATCATCCTTTTGGCTTTATGTCACCCGAAATCTGACATATGCTTACTACAATATCTTTTTCCTGCTTTCGAACCCAACCCCACTACATGTGAGCCTGACATTAATTTGAAAGTTGGAAAAAGAAAGCCAGAAAATAGCTCACTGCTGGGGGTGGTTGATTCCTTGATGGCTGCAAGCGCCATGGAACCACTGACGTTACGATAGCAGCCAATGTAGAGATGTAGAGATTCTGTACTCACAATTTGTTGTGTATTTCGTTCCCACTAGAATGCATACACATTACGGAGTATAAAATTTTATACGGTCTGTATTGTATGTTTGTATCAAATCGACCATCAGTTTCATACTATCATTACCTTGAACTTAACATGCATCGAAACCAAGGGCCATTTTTATTTTTTTTTGGGACAGTAATAACGAGTTGTTGTGGTTGTTGTTTGTGACTTGTGAGGGAACATGATGTTTTTTTCTTTTGAGGTGGTCATACGTTGTTGTTTGCCACTCATCAATCATCATCCATGGTTTACTGTTTAAATCAAGATTTTTTTATTTAAAAAAATTAAAATTACAAATTAAGATGAAAATTGTACTCCGTACAAAGATAAACAAATATAAATGGAATTTTTTTTAGGTGATATGAGATTGGTGCTAATATTATTTAGGTACCTCCAATGACCAACAACATTGTTTAGGTCTTGATATCCAAGGCAAAATTATGTTCCTCTATTTACTTTTATTGTTCCATTTTGATTTGCGTGCAAAATTTTAAGAAAAATGTAATTTTGTCATTTTGTGGGAAATAAATAAGAGTTGGTAAGGGAAAAATGTCATAGAGGAGTCATATAATTAGAGGGAAAAGCAAGGGGCGAAAAGTAATTCTACTAGAAAAATACTTGATAAGTAAAGCGAAACAATAAAAACGTAAATAATTTTAAAAAAATGGAACAAGAAAGAAAAGGACAAGTAGTAAGGAGTCATGAGTAGTCCTCCATCAACTTGATAATTGTTTGAACCCAACAATGAGATAATGATAGTACGTAGTTCAATCTGATAGTGACTGCATATAGACATCAATTCAACAAGCTAAGCAACATTTAGTTGTTGGAAGTGCATTACTAAACTCCTAAACCATGTCGGTCGACCAACATTTTGTAATTTTCTTGATAAATGCTCAATTGAAGCCCGTCGTTTCTCAAGGCAAACCATAATAAGCAAACAAACACATCAAATATTGTACTTTATTTTCCGCAGCTAATATAATTAGTTCCCAAATAAGAAAAAAAGAGTGTATAAACTAAAATCTAGAGCAGCTTTTTGCATAAACACAGAGATGCCAATTTCTTAACTAACTAAAGCGACTAGTAAACCAGAATATAGTTAGCTGTACAAAGACCTGAGCAACTCCAACCGGAAATTATCTGAAGAGGAAAGTTACCCGAACTTACTCTTCGACTGAAAGAATCAGTGACATTAATGCAATTAAGCACATAATAAAGATTTCATGCATCATTGGGTTAAATCTATCTGCCCATTCTCTTGCAGAGTCTTGATCAGCTGGGCCCCTTTCCTTTTCCCTCTAGCACTACAATCCCCCTGCTGCATGGCTAGCATCACAGCTCTTGCTACCTCTTCTGGTGGCGCCACTTTCAGGAGCTGGTCATCACCCCCAACATAGACCGCGGCAAGGACACTTATAGCATACTCCTTTCCCCGGCCCTCCATTTGCCCCATCACTGCCACCAGCATTGGCACCACCAATGCATGTGCCCGCACCTCGGCCGCTCCCTCAGGGACCGTGCACATGAGATCAAGCACTGCCAATGCTCGTTCAGCCACAGTCCCTTCAAGGTCGGGTAATGCGTCCACCAAGCATGCGGCTACACCACACTCCACTGCCACCCGCCTGTTGCCTTCCGCGAGGCAGAGCGCTAGAAGGACCTTGGTTGCAGACTTTGCGGCCGACTTATCCTTCATGCATTTGATGACTCCAGCCATCACTGCCGCAGGGACAACCACAGAGTCCGAAGGTGGGTTGGGGACGAGGGATCGCTCCATCATGCGGAGAGCGGCAAGGTGCTCTGACTGTGAGCTAGTGGTGAAATGCAGCTCTGCTACGTGAAAGAGCTCGAGGAGATCAGAGGATGGTAATGGCGGAGGCAAATGCGGTGGTGGGGGTGGTGCTGGTGCATGTGGGGTTGGTGGTGGGAATGTGGGTGGGAAGCGCCATTGAGTAAAGCTCTGAGAGGTGGAAGAGGAGGATGACTCTGAATCAGAGGGTTTAACATAGTTGGGTGGGGGAGGAGCTAGCTGATGACTTGGAAGAGAGAGAATTCCATTAGGCAGTTGGATTGACGGCGGTGCCAATGGTGGTGGAGAGCCGGGTCCTGGTGTAGGGCTGAGAGGAGATTCGGTACATTGACGAAAGAAAACACAGGAGAAAAGGGAGCTGCTTCTGTTAGGGGGTTTAAGCTGCCTAGTATTGGTAGTTTTCATGGTGCAAGTTTATCAGAAAGTGAGAAACAGAGAGAAGAAAAGAGCACTAGATTTTGTTGTTGAAAACTTGTAGATAAATGCCAACTCCAAGAAAGTGGAGAGAGAGAGGGGTACGGAAGGAGTGGAGCAACTGAGGGATTCTTAGCAGTGTCAGTGTCAATGTCTTCTCAGGAGGTAATGTTATTTGAGTTGGGATTGGTGTAGACTTAACCTTTTAAATAGGGACCCATCACAAAATTATTGGGGCTTTATGGGGTTCAATGAAAAGGGGGTACTCAACTGAAGAGGAAAACTGGAAAGCAACCTCAAATGGCCAGATGGAAGGAACTCTTTTCCATTTCTTCCTCACAGGACACAACAAAGAAAGAAAGCACTGCAAGTCTGCAACCTATGATTCTTTCAGTACAACCTATGATTCTTGCAGTAATTAGTCTAATTACTACTCACAAGTGAGATGGGAGGTCTAGAGGTCAGCTTGCTTCGAAGCAGATCGATGCGAGCCAACAACTATGGGGAGTTGTTTTGCTTGTGCTGGTGCAAAATGTCACTTACAAACTATCCCATTTTTGGATGGTGGCAAACTTCCTACGGTCCCAATGTAAGTGGGAAGGTAGGTAAGAACTTTCATGCAAAAATATGGCAGTATTTGCCATTTTCGAGTAACTTAATTACCCCTCCCCAGGGCATTGTACAATGCGTTACGTTGTGCCCACCGAGTTATTTACTGTAAAAAAGTACTACCCTCAAAATTGTAAATCAATGAGGTCATGTCCACGTACTGAAATGACAGGGCAATATGGGCATGCACAGTGTCAATAGCCACGAGTCATTTCCTCGTTGCAAGAATTGAAAAAACACTCATCAACTTCAGCAATGATTTTTTTTTTTGGACCCCAACTTGCTAAAGACTCTGGCTAACATGGGATCTGAGATTATCGGAAAATGTTCTCTCAGTACTTCTAAATTTACAACATAAATGAGCTAACAAACACAACTTATGCTACAAAATTTGATAATAAGTTACAAGTGTAAATGTCAAAGAAAGAAACTACATGAAAAATGGCAAGGAGTAGGGATCACCTCCACTTATCTCTCAACTCCTTCCGTTCTGACAAGATCCATGTCACAACGATTGCTGCCAGGAGAACAACAATTGTCAAGAGTAGCAACGCATAGCTGAAGTCCTCTGTAAGCGAGTCATACGTCTTAGAGGGTGCAAGGCGGGAATAAAACAAATCTACTCCATAAGCGAAAACTTGGGTAGTGGACTCTAACTTGGCAGGGACTGAAATTATGCCTCTAAGAGCTTCCACTTTAAGGGCATGCGTCACATAAGACTGCAAAGAAAAAAGACCGAGCAAGTACGAGTTCAGTAAGACATTGGCATATTTGGCAACGTAGCACCAGATTGCAATTAGTAGGAACAAATAAGTGTGTAAGCAGGTTTGACTAGAAAGTTTTTGGCACATAAGCAGATGCTACAAACTTTTAGATACATTTGTGTATAACATAATCTGCTAATTGAAATACTATGTTGGCTAGCAAATTCCAAAATAGAATATTCACCCCCAAAATGATAATTCACTTTGACATTTACCTACACCACCACCACCAACACAGCCTTAATCTCAAAAATGTTAGATCAAACGAAACTCAAAGTAATACACACACGAGCGCACACACATAAAGCATACACCAATGAAACACAAACACCCCTACACCAAACACTCACACCTGCCATTCTCAGCAGCAGTAGAGGAAAACAAACAAACAAAACCGCACTCCCGCATCCAAGCACATGCCACACAAAAAAAACACCTTCGCCAATCCTTACTGAAGCATCATGCTTCACTCATCACTGCGCTTTTTCTTCACATGCATAAGCAAATGTTTGCCAACAACTTTGAAATAAAATCTTCACCCAGTCAAAAATGCTAATTGGCTCAAATCTTTTTCAGCAGTTTGGGTACTATCCAAACACACCCAATTAAGAATGTTAACAAACACACAAATAACTAAAAGAGCACCAAGGCTACCAAAGGATCCTCATCCTTACTATGTGATATGATTTTATACACAGAAGTTGAAGATGAAGAGGGATCCTGGATACAAATGAAGACTGCGAGGGGTCGTTTGTTATGTGGGGATTAACTTAGAAGGAATTAGTTATTGGGATAGGAATTATTAAATAGGGATATGGATTTAAATATTCTTTTGTTTGTTGGAAGAGACTGAGATAGGGATAAATTAAAAATCACAAAAACTTGTGTCAGGGGTCACTAATGACAGAAATGGGAGCTCACACATATTTTTCTGATTAAAAATATCTGCGTAAAGTTATGCCTCCCCTAATACGTGACCTTCCCTAGGATAAATTTGATGGGATTAGAAGCTATAATCTTTCTTGCCCATCCATTCTCCTAATCCCAATCCCTATAAAAAAAATATGTCGAGATTGACATCTTATTCCTATCCCCCGTGACCCCCTCCTTAATCCCTCATACCAAACAACCCTGGAGTACATTGGGAGAACAAGATGACACATGGAGATGCAAGGAAAATAAATGTTGAATCCTTTTGAATAATGCTGGTGACAACAACCATGAGATGGGGGCCTTAAATTGGTAGGTGATTTTATGAGCACTTCCTAATAGGCTAATATCATAAAGCTGTGAATGCCACAAGGGAGATCAAGCGATTGAAGACTGGAAAGGATAAATCTTCAGAGTAAGGGAGATCCAATCTCCACAATTGGTTTCAGGCACAACAGTTTCACTGGGACAATGACAGAAGAGGCACAAATCATAGTTGAAAATTAACACAAGCTGAATGTTCAACTTTGCTACTGCAACGCTAGAGAGGACCACAGCCCCCACAAAAACTACCAGAAGCAGATACTCAGAGAAGTATACCTGTGGAATGATAGGCAAAGAATCCGTAAGAGGAATGATTCCTTCTTCTTTTTCAGCTTGGGTTGGATTCAAAGACCGACGTGGATCAACAAAGCGTTTGTCAAGAGCCAAGACCTGTTACATGATATACAAACAAAGTATGATCGGCCATGCAATAAATTTTGAAGGAGCAAGGTCTGACAGAGTGAATCAAAACTAACCTGATCACCGATAGTTCCTATAAGAAGTTGCTTAGATGTGATGCCTTTTGCAGTCGATGTTACAGCTATTGTTCGCACCGAATGGGTGAAGAAGTACGACTGCGATTTTGTCATGATTTCAGGTCGGGAATATGATGAAACTGGCGAAGTTAGATTGTGCTTTCCAAGAATTAGCTTCCAGACATCCTTATTGTCCTGCAAATATCAAAACATCCCACATTAAGTGAACCTGCAATATGCCCCAGGAAATAGGAAAAAAGGAGTAGCATGGTCAAACCAAAAAAAAAAAAAACAGGAGTCCAGAAGCAGCAAAAAGATTACCGCTCGGGATTGGTCATAGATCTCAATCACTGACATTTCATATCTGTGAGCTCTGAGATTAAAATAGTGGTAGACCACCCAGTTCTCACTGAAAACCTGCATGGACATTACAAATTGCAAATTAATTGAAAATAATAAGAACTGTTCTTATATTTACTTTGGCTAATTAAGTATGAAATATAAACTAAGCCCACTAACTTAGTAACGGAAGTCAATATATAGAGTTGGCAAGGTTACAAGCGATCTCAAGTGTTGTCTTCTGTGTTTTTTTTTTTCTCTTTTTCTCTTGCTTTTTTAGTTTTGTTTAAACAAACGATCTCAAATTATAACCGGGAAGCAGTAGACATACTTCAATATTACCAAAGATGAAAAGACTCTAGTTATAACGAGACTGGAGGGAGAAAGAAAGGGAAAGACAATTGCTAGAGAATGTAGAAAGCCACAATAGGTAACACTTACTGCACGGACAGGACCTTGCGCCCCATAATGTGTCATGCGGTGCAATACACGACCAGTTACAGTATCGATAAGATAAACCACCAACCATGACTCTTCTGGTGTCACCGATCCAATTTCACCAGCACCTTTGGGAGCAACAGTAGCAACAAATAGCAAATTCTTTGATACATACTTATACATCACTTCTCGGTCAGCCAATACTTTAGCTTGGGTATGTACCACCTAAGACAACAATGATAAAGCTAGTTAGTTACTCTCCAAGACCAATTGTTCACTAAAATCATACCTTTTACAGAAGAATCATAGGAAGGAAGCATACCTCATTCGGTTTTCTCGTAGCAGTCGCTATTATCTTTTCCGATTCTGCAGGGAGAATAATCGACCACAGATCCCGAGAGCTAAAGCAAAACTCATCAGTTTTCTCGGTAGAGCAACTGCCCTTCACAGCATGCCCTCTCAGTATGTTGCTTTCAGTATCGACAGAATACCAGTAAACATTTAGAGACTCCTTCTGGAAGATATCAAGAGCTTCTGTTGTCCTAGGGTATAAATGCACGTTACCATCAGTATCAACAATTAAATGAAGACGCTTTTCTGTTGAATCCGCAAATGGCAGTGGAATGACTTCCACAACAGAATGAGGTACAATCAGAGAATTAAGCTCCTCTCCAGTGTAAGTGTCCACAACAGAGAGAACACCAGGTGAATCAAGCTCATACCCACAACGGCCAACAATAAAAACTGATGGATTCTGATCCAGAGCATGATGATGAGGGACTTGCCACTGGTATAAATTAAGAGCAATAGGATTTTCACAAGCAGCGGACTTCCTAAAATTAGCAAGGAATTTGGACCAAACTACTCGTCCATCCCCAGTGTGCAAAGCATATATTTTTCCTGCTTTGGTCAGCACGACAAGCAGCTTTCTGAAACCATTGTGATCACGAGTTAGTTTACTTTTCTCTGAGCTCTTCAATCTCAGTGCTTGAAGGGCAGCCATGTCTTCTGGGCTTGCAATCATTAGAGTCCCTTTGAGCTTCAACAAGTGTCCCTTAATGTGATAAAAACAACATTAGTAACACCACACTGGAAAAGAAGGATCTATTTTATTATTATAGACAAGTAAACATTTTTGAATAAAAAACACAAGGCAGAAGTTCAGAAGATTATCTTTAAGTTCTAAACCTAGTGTAGTCAAATTGACATGTTAGCATATCAAGGAGCGAATGGTGGGGATGACAAACTACAGTATGCTGCACATAAGCTATAAGAGAAAATTGAAAGCACCAGGTCCTAAATAAAAACGACAACATCACAGCCTTCATCCCAAAACAACAAGTCCCAAATAACGAGACACAACAACAATTGAGCCTTAATCCCAAAACAACAAGTCCCAAACAACGAGACAGAAAATAAAGCATGACAAAAAACCATTACCTTAAGCCACTCAAGAAGGCCCAGCTCCACTTTAGCCACTGAGACACCTTTCTTCTCAACAGGTAGCTCTGAAGTTGTCACGTCCAAAACTGAAGCAAGTCCATCTTCTCTACTCCAGACTATCTCACCTTGTTGCAACAGCAACAGGGAATGATCTTCCATAACAACCAATGCCCTAAACCCGTAAGACCTGTCAGTTCGGACATAGTAATTAATGAAAACCTTCTGAACAAACCCCCGGTTCTGGTCCACCTGAATGCTTTCCTTTAGAAGATCATTACTATAGTCGTGACCTTGCTTCACTGCAAGATGAATGTTGCTAACTCCGTGTTGGACAATTCCAAAAGCTTGCTGGTTTTCGTTGAAGGATATCGTGTCGCTGACAGCACCGGAGCTCTCAATTTTATCCACAACCTCAAGCTTGCCTCTATTATCAACGCTCAAAAATATAACATTGGAACCCTCCTTTATTGCAAATATACCATCTAGTTTAGAAGGTAATAAAGCCGCAGTTCCAGAAAGATCAGGAACAATATCACCAATATGCTCCTTCTGTAAGTTGATATTTCCATCTTTCAAGCCTAGTATCACCAGAACTTTCCTACTTTCATCCAGAGCCACCAAGGTATCACTGGACACTAAAGACATTTCACCAGAGAAGCCGCCTGGAAATTCTGCAACATCCTGCTTCAGTATCTCACCAGTCTTCACACTGATTTTGTAGACATGGAGCTGGGACGAACCAGAAGATCCAATAGCGAACATGACATCGCCACTAGCGGGCTTAATCAAATGATGAAGCTCTACACTGCAATGGAAGAGAGAAAAATAATAAGATTTCATCTTCATTCAGTTTTTCTTTCTGTATATCTAGAGTGGGATGCAGAGATTGTAACAAATGCTACATTTCAACCTTTCCAAGTTCCATAAGATTGCTCCATCTATGCTTGACACTGCATGGAGGCAACCATTGCTGTAAATGAGAATCACATTGTCCCTATCCGCCTTCAAATCAACCTGCACCAAAGATTTTAATGTGAATCGCAGCATGATATTATTTTCCATTGCAGAGACGCCATAAGGGTCCCAGCTATTAGAAGAAGAAGACTTTCAGTTGTAGACAAGTTATGGTAAAGTAAATTATTTATATCTTGATCTTTTATCTGATCTATCAAATATGATAATGAGACCAGAAAAAAGTGACTCACCACAGTCATCAAGGTTGATTTCGAGGGCTGCTTGCCAGCAAGGAATGATTCCCACACCATCTGGCCGTCGGGAAGGTTCCATGCTCTTAGAACACTACCATCGGATGAAAGTGTAATGACATCTGACCAAAAGAAATCAAATACGTGATGATTCAAGAGCCCGAAAAGTAACATTGAGCGAAAGCTAGACCTTCAAAGAAATCATTTGACCGAATGTTTCTAATTCAAAAGACAAGAGAACAGGAAACATAACTTTACGCAGAGGGATCCCATCACTAAAGCTAACACCTTCCTAGGGTAAGTTAAACACCAATCAACAACACAAACCTAAGTTCAACCTAATAAGTTCCGGATCCTGTGTACTCCACTGCCTTAAAATCACAAAAGAAACCTCCAACAAGGACACATCTGCCATGTATATGAACTTTTTTTCTTTTTTTAGGGTAACATGGGTATATATGCTTTGCCTGACTAAACCCGTGGGCCCTAAAATTAACGACCAGTAAAAACCTCCAATGGCCACAGGAGACTCGAACTTGGGAGCTCTAGAATAGATCTCTACAGCTATCCACTCAGGGGTCTCCTATGTACATGAACTACTAGTCCTCACGTGATTGTTAGCCCATTATGTTAGTCCTCACATTCCTCGTAAGGACCCCCTCCCCCAATAAAAAAAAAACCCCACAAAGGAAGTAAAAGCCTTTCTCACATAGTTCTTCAATATCTAATACCACAACGTAAAGGCAACATCTTTCTCCTTTTTCCATAAGCACATCACAAATTACACACTTAGACTCCAGCTAACAGTTCATCTCTCCCAATCTAAACCTCGGCCAAAAACTACACTGAACACCCACACTACAACCTGTTAAAATGACCACAATCCACCCTCGGTAGCCCTTGCCCTACCCACTTTCCTTATTTGCAAGCATAAAAAGTCAATAACAGTAACACACAAAGCAAACCACAATTCACAATACTTCATTAGCCCACGAAACCTTCCCTACTAAGTAACCCAAATCACGGACAATAATTACAATCATATTTAGCAGATCATCATCAACCAAACATCTTTTAGTTTAAACCATAGGTATACCTAAACCCTTTGGGCTAGGGCAATCCTATTGGCACCGGGTCGGCCACTAAGGGGTGAAGTGCTCCTAGTAAGTGGTTTCTCCATTCACAAGGCTCGAACCCGAAACATTACTTAGGGAATGAGAGTGCCGAACCACTCTCACCAACCACTTGTTGGTTTCAACATCTACACCACATAACACCACAATGCCAACTTCTACTTACACTATAATACCATAACATTAGAAGAAAGTCAAGGAACCAATTTTACTTAAAAACATCCAACTTCACAAACTGGTGGTGTTTGATACCTAGATTACTAAATTTATTAGGAGCTTGTTTGACCAAAAAATAATAGAGCTGGTCAAATCAACTAGCTCCTAGCCAAACAAGACCAAGGATCATACTAGTGGGGAAGTGATTCGAACTCCAAATGAGCTGATTAGGGGGGGAAATTAAAAGTCTTTAAAAAGAGGGACTCAAGTGGAAGCATCAATCCCTAATTTAACATCTTTAGGGCCTATTCTCCGCAACTTCTAAAACTTAAGTTATGATAAGTTAAGCTAAACTACATCGTTTCTTTTGATCGTAAGAAGTTGTGACACCGATATCCATTGGTAATTCTTTATAGATCATCAGAAAGGCCCCCTAAGTAGTTTCATAAAAGCCTAATATTGATAGGGTTTTAAATAAGTGATTGTGTGTCAAAACAACTAAGCAAAAAGTTCAGTTCAGTTCAGTCTAGTCGAAAAGGACGGGCCCTCACTAAAACAAAGTCAACTTAGACTAGATTTTATTGGAGATTATTTCAGTAAATTTCCAATCAATCAAAATAGTTTCTTAATTTAGTAATAAGCTAAGAGATTAATATCAACATCTAAAAATACAATTTAACAAAAACATGATCGAATTGAATTACATATACACTAACATTTGCCGAGGGCGAGATCGATGTGGTCAATAACATCCTTATCCCCAAGCACATGCCTCCACGAAATATCCCCGCGACGAAGATCAAGAGACGCGAGAACATTCTCCTCGGTGGATACAATCAGCCGCTTACGCCCCGCCTTGTGCGTGTGGAACACTGCCTCCTTTACTTTCCCCAAGTACTGCTGCTGCCTGGAAAAACAACAACATCATTTAATTAATCCGAAATTTCGTTAGTGAAGAGAGAGAGAGGAGTGTGGGTATTTATAGTACCAGTCTTGGAGGCCGACTTGATCTTCGTAAAGGGAGAGGGAGGGGAGAGTGAAGATTGAGAGGAAAAGGAGGAGGGAGAGGAGGGTGGAGAGGGGTGGGGCCCTCGGCCACGTCGTCGTCGTCGCCATGGTGATGGCGAAGGGGAAGAGAGATCTGAGGAAGAGGAGTGTTTTGGTGAAGTGAGGAGAGAGAGTGGAGTTTGAGTTGTGTTGAGTTCTGATGAGTAGAGATGTCTTTGGTTTGGTTGCTTATATACGAGGGGCGTGTTGAGATCAGTTTGATTCGTAGTGGTAAAGCTCATTGCTTTTGGAGTTTGGGTGGGTAGTGTGGTGTGGTACTCGCTATTTGGATCTGCAGTAGCTACTTGGGCTTGGAAGTTGGTTTTTAGCATTTGGACTGAGCCCATTGGATAAAATTCAGATAAAAAAGAAGTCATTCTCCTACTTTATTAAGCAAAAATTTAGGTGAACCGGCTCATATACAACGTCATTAATACACAAAAATCATATATGAAACGGGTTTACACAACCTGAATTTATAAAGAGCGATTTTATAATGGTATAAATGTGAACAAAATAAAATAAAATTGAGGCTTATGTTATGTAATTAATAGAATGAATATATATATAACCACATTTATCGATGACCCTTCATTAGCATTATCCATACACTTGGTTATTCATCGTATTTGTGTTTTTATATATGGGGGGTCAAGTACAAAAATAAGAGATCTCTTACTTTGGCATAATTCTCTCTACGTCCTCTTCCTTTTCCCTCCCCTTTATAAATTTACTTCCAAAAACACTAGTTTCAAATTTAGTCTTTAAGTCATTACACCTATAACAAATTAATTATATGTAAAAAGCTGGAATTTTTCTTTTGAAAAAACACACTTTTTCTTTGGGGTGAATGGCCATTAATTTTTTTATAACGAACATAGGCACTAATCCACTGTGAGATGATAAAGGATTTTCACTTCACAACTGAGCTCTTTTATACGATAATTTGTAAAGTTAAATTTTATGAGCTATTTACTCACCGAAACAAAAAAAGAAAGAAGGAATGGGCAACTTTATTATTGCTCGTATGAGTAATTAAAACAAATATAATCAAACTGCATAGCCAAGATATTTTTTTTGTAAAACAAAAGCGCAGTGGTGCTCAATATTATTCTTTTTCACAACGTGCACGTCCTCGATGAGTTGTTGCTTTCCTCTCTCTCAAAAGTTTATTACCTGTATCGTTAACAATTTTCATTTCAAGATGTAGCGTCTCAATTCTTGAAATTTTATGTTAAATAGCTCGTATATAGCGTAGTAAACCCTTTACTGTTTTTTAAATGCAAGTAAACCCTTTACTTTTTTGGGGTAAACATAACCCTTTGCTTTAACTTTGATTACGTTAGTTATGAGACAATGGCTTACTAAAAAAAAAAGAGAGCAATGATTTACACTTCTCACCATTATTTTCTTAGGTTGGCTAATAATTATTATTAATTCATTTTCACTTCGTAACCATTTGTATATTATGAGTGATGATTTAAACTTCACACCATTATTATCTTAAATTGGCTATTAATTATTGTTAATTCATTTTCACTTCATAACCATTTGTTTATTATGAGTAATGATTTACACTTCACACCATTATTTTCTTAAATTGGCTATAATTGTTGTTAATTCATTTTCACTCCATATTCATTGTGGCAATCCATATCTCCTCCCAACCAATATAAATACATTGCATTCATGCAAAGCATTATAATGTCACTATCACATAAAATGTGGAAAACGATCAATGCCCAAGCAATCCCAAATCAAGAGGGACACAAAGATATGCAAAATGCATGTAAACATTTGTATGAGAATGATAGCCTAACACAAAGTTGACCAAACTTTAGTATTTAACCCCTCAAGAGTCAATCAAGACAATATAATTAAAAGCCCAAAAGAACAAACTTTATTTACTTACCAAATGGAAACCTTACTTTGATTAATAGCTTGATACTCATTGATATGTTTCCATTTTCATTTCCCTTTATTTTTCTTCAATATTTAACTCCATACACACTAAACTTTTTCTTTTCCCACATTATTGAACCAAAGTGGCAAATGCAACTGTGAGATTCTCTTCTCTGGGTATGTCATGTGGTACTCCTCTCTCTCTCCTAAACACAAGATCTCTAGCACTTAAAGCTTATGCTTAGCATTGGATGTGCATAATTTACATTGTCTTAGGCTCAAGCTGCATGATTTAGAGCACTTTTAAGTTATACCCATGTGAGCTTTTTGGTTGTTTGTTATTATAAAGTGCCAATCTTGAAAGTGTTGAATTCTCTGCTTGGTTCAGCTTCTGGGTATTGCTTAGATTTTGCTGGGATTTGTTTATTCAATGTTTATTTTGCTGAAGAAGTGTTTAGTTATGAGTTCTTAGCTTTGGTTTTGTGGTGCTTTGATCTGTTGGTTTTAGTAGATCTTCAGTTCATGTCATTGCTTATCTTGGGTTGTATTGAGGTTTTATGAGAGAAAGATTGGATTTTTATGCTGTTGAGAAGTAGAAATTTTGGAGTTTGAGCTGTTTGGAGAATTGGAAATTTAGTGTGAGTTGTATGATTCAGTTTGAGGTTGTTATTCATTGTTGCAGCTAAAGTGAGAGTATTTGGACCACTGAGTTTGAGGGATTTTTGGGCAAAGTGTCATTTGGACATTAGTGTGAGGAATTTTTGTGATTGAAGAACTTTTGGGTGTGTGGACAGTTTTGTTAGGTGGAAAAGTGAGGATCTGAAGTTTGTTTTTTGACTTGGGGTTCAGGCAAGGGTTTTTGAGCTGGAATGCTATTGAGGTGAGCTGGCTGTGTAATTTTGTAAGGGTGATAGGGTATAATCTTTGAATGGCTTCAATTAGAAGAGCTCTTTCTCCGGTGCCTCGGCCGGGGGCGAGATCAAATGGAGAAGCTCATTCAGTTGCGTCGCCTTTGTCGAAATCATCTTCATCTGTGCAAAGCCCTCTGCATCCGGGTGATCGAATGTCATATTCGTCTTTCAATACTTTGGAGTATTCACTGTATAGATTGAATCAGTTTGTGCTTGGGTTATGCTCCAGTAGATCTTCTCGTCCCTTGGAAAAGTCGAAATCGAAAGGGAAATCCTGGAAGAGGGCTCTTTTACATTTCTTGATGTGTTTTCTTGTTGGTGTTTTCATTGGACTGACTCCTTTTGCTTCAACAAATATGCCGGGAAGGCTTATGCCAGAGCATCAGAGATTCTTTTTTGACATGAACCCTTCAACACTATCAGCAGTAAAAGAGCATTCAACATCTATTACATCCAGAAATGACTCACCAATTGTTGGGACTCTCCTGAAAAATGACGCATCCTCAGTTGAGAGAATGGTAATTGAGAACCATACCTTGCGGGAGCAATATCAAGGGCTGAAAGATCTGACAAACAGGGTATCTGGTGAAACACTAATGGCTAAAGCACTGGCAGAGAATCTCACGCTGGGAATCCAAAAACCTTTGATCATTGTTACCCCAACGCATAATAGACCGTTTCAAGCTTATTATTTGAACCGGTTGGCTCAAACATTAAGACTTGTACCACCACCATTTCTCTGGATCGTGGTTGATATGACCTCTCAATCTGCTGAGACAGCAGAGATTCTGAGGAAAACTGGGGTTATGTACCGACATCTTGTTTGCAAGAAGAACATCACAGATGTGAGAGACATGTATGTCCACCAAAGAAATGCGGCATTAGCACACATTGAATTACACCGCCTGGATGGAATTGTCTACTTTGCAGAAGAGTCTGACGTGTACTCGGTGGAGCTTTTTACACAAATGAGGCAGATTAGGTACTTACCTTTCTTCAAATTATCTCTTATCCTTTATGTCTAAGATGTGTGCATGGTCTTTTGACTATTTGTTCTCCAATTTTTTTATTCTGGGTGTTGTTTTTAGATTAGAATCAATAAGCTTAAGGTCATTATAATGTCATTTATAGACATTATTGGTAATATTAGTCTGGCTAATATGTTGTAATGGGTTGTTTCCTTATTCCTGTAAAATGTGGCTTTGGATTTTTCCTGCATAAAAAAGTACATGGTTTCTCTGGTACTAGGCTGGCTGCTTTTCGCTGAGGATTGATTTTTTAGTGACAAAACTAAACTAAAACTAAACTTAAGAGTAAGAACACCTCACGACATCAGTTGGCTGCCATGACGGGCTTGAGATGACAATTGGTAGTTGCAGGGTTGCTTTTTTGTAGAGACTTCCATTTATTGTCTGAATTCCGTACCCTTGGGGTGAAAATGAAATAGTTGTCTTACTTTCCCCTTTATCAGTACAACAGCTACTGCAAAGGCTCCTTCCTATGGTGGATCTTGGTGGTCAGGAGTTACATGTGGATAGAGTATTCAAGTGGATGGAAGTTTACCTGTGAGTGTACAGACTGCATACCTACCAACCAAATGGACTAGTTTCCACTTCATTCTAAGATTTTTTTTTGTACATGTACAAGTCTTTAGCCCCAATATTTGTGCGGGAAGTTGCATGAGTTGGCAGTTGTACCCTAGTCATCATGTATTGTTTCATTGGGAATTTCTGTTAGTTATTTCTTTGTTCCCTTGAATTGGGAAGTCACATTTTGAATTGTCTACTACAACTTCGAATCGGCAAGTCTTTGGTACACCGGGTGTACACGTACACTGGGTGACTTTGTAACTAATTATAAAGGAACTGACTAATGACATTAAAAAGGTGACTAATGGTATATTGTAATGCTTTGAAAAAACCACCCGGGGTACGAGTACTCCCGGTATTCCTGAGAATTGGAGGAATAGGCTGCAATTTGTGTATTCAGATAAAGTTTGTATGAAGTGATTTTTTTGATGGAGTTTGAAGTAATTGAATGGGCTCAACCTTGTGTTACTGAAATTGATGTGTTTGGGATCCTATTTGATCTGCAACTTTCATCTGCATGAGTTGCTACTATGACAGTAGGATCCCAGATCAGACATTTTTTTCTACCTTTGTTTTGATCAGCCCATTATATTGGGGTAGCAAAAGAAAGTAAGAAACTAGACAAAAGAAGGCTTCTTTTAGGGAAATAAAATTCACTCCACTGCACCTGAAAACAGAAAACACCAAGCTTTAGATATAGGCAATTAGGCATAGAAGTTGAACCTGACCTTCTAAAACTGACCACTAACAGGACATGGAATGGCAACCTACGAACTCAGATCTATATGCCTTGATAGGCATTCGATGTAGTCTCCCTGCAATATAAAACCTCTGCCTCTGCATCTATGGTTTCTACTTTTCGGCTCTCCTTTTTCCTCACTCCCGCCCTCTTCTCCAATTGTGAAGGGTTCTTATTTCTAGTGTAAGTTGGCGGTAGATTTTAGTTTCTTCATTTGTGTCAACAGCTCATTGTTAGAGCTCAAGTCTATACATTGTGTTATTTTGTTTTTGGGTGTACTGTTGAGTATCACAGAGGCCAATCTTTCTGACATTTTGCATATGCTTATAATTGATTGTTCTTTAGTCAGTAGTCTTTTTTTTGTCATTAAATCTTTTTTTTTCCTTATGCCATCCAATTACTCACCCCCACATGCTTTCTGTTGTCCTCAAATTTGTACTTCCAGGAGATTTGGGACTTGGAGAGTAGCCAGACTTACAGTGACTCGTGGAGCATATTTCCAGGAGGGTCCTATATGCAATGGCAGCGAGGTGATTGGTTGGAAGACAAACAGACTGAATCGAAGGTTCCATTCTGATAATACAGGATTTTGTTTTAATAGTACCATACTGTGGGACCCAAAAAGATGGCACCGGCCTATTCTTGAGCCTATTCGGTTGCTTGATACTGTCAGAGAGAGCTTCAAAGTTAGTTTCTTTGACACTTTGAATGGCACTTGCTGTGTTTTTTTCTCTTTCCTTTAACTGAAAGTGAAATTTGTTTCATAACTTGCTCATTTTTGGTCATCCAAATAAACCATTAACCACATCGACCTTGCCTTATCATACTGGTTTATATTCAGGTAAGCACATTCATTGAGCAAATTGTGGAGGACGAAAGCCAGATGGAAGGTTTATTGGGGAGTTGCTTAAGTATCAAAGTGTGGCACCATGCTCTGGAGTCATTTTCGTCTTCATACCCACCTCACTGGATCTTAAGCAGAAATATGGAGAAGCAGCTTCCAGTTGAAGAAATTGATATGAGATGAGAAGGTACAGCTTCTTCTCTACATACTTCCATCATTAGGGATTATTATTTCAGCATCAGCGAAACAGTACAAGTGTTTTTAAATCAACTGCTATGCAGAATGGATATGATTCAAGTAGAGGTCTTGTTTCTGGATAAGCTTACCAAAAATAATTAGGGCCTCTAGTACTGGATTAGCTTACTAAGTGGCTTTCTGGGGGTGCTCTCATATTTGTGCTAATAACTAATTGATAGCATGCTTCCACCTACTCAAGGAGGTTGATAAGTTGTAAACAGGTTCTTGAACTTAAGCCTATTTGTTCGATTTTTGCTTTTTTTCATCTATCCCTACCTACCATTTTCTCCCAGGGGGAGGGGGAACGTGCTATGAGAGTGAGAAATTTGCTTAACAAACTCCTGAAGAGGCTCTTGGCTAGTAGTTGATTTCTGCATTTTAGTCGAAGTACAGTTGGTTGGCCTATCAATGTTATATTTTTCTTACCTCTCAGATTCTCACTGTTTCTTCAGCTGTTCTTACCACAATGAAACTTGGGTACTTGGGGTTCAATGCCACTCGTGTGAGTGGAACCTCAAGAATGAGTACATAGTATCATCATTCTAAAAAGCCAGATAGTGGGAGGTCAAGGTGTCGCTCCTGAGAGACTCATTGCACGGCATTTCCATAGTTCTATTAGTCTCAACGGAGTAGCTAATGGTATAATCATTACGATAAACCTGTTTAATAATAAACTCTTAACATGTTTGTGAAATTGCTTTAGGATTTGTATGCGACTAGGCGTTTGTGTTGTTATAACTAAGTTATAGATTGAAGCTGATTTGTGGCCTCATGGAAGCTATGTACATCCATTTTCTGGGGTTAAATATCTCAAGAGCCAGATGCAAATAATTGTGACTGGCATTTCATTGATGCAAATGTTGTGACCCCGGACTCTATATTCTTTTGCAATTTAAAATTCCTTGCCATGAGCATGCTAATTTACTTAAATGTCTTGTCATCTTATGTCGCTGATCCTCGTAGTCTGTAGTAACAACAATGCATTTCTGAAATGTGTTGCAGAAAATTTTGGGTCGAAAACTACAGGCTGCCTGGCAACTTTGTTTCAGCTCTAGCGCTCAGAATATCAGGAGTGAATCTGCAGGTTATACTAATACATGCCCTGTGAAAAGAGGAAGGGGGTGTATAACTAATTATCTAGGATTCAGATATTCCTTGTTATGCATTGTTTTTGTACAGCTCTTCACCGATCTTCCGCCCTTTTCAAGTAGACTGACATCCAAGGCAGTTGTTGCTTTGCAAGATGCAGAAGTGCATCAGAAATGCTACAAGGAAAATTTACTGTATCTCGCTAGAGATGCAAGCCATTTTGTATTCTTGTATTGAGGCCATGAGGGTAATTTATTGTTCATGGGGGTTTTGGGCAATTGTATTTATGTATGTATTTTTGTTTTGAGCAATTTCTTTGGATACTTGCATTTCTGTCCCCTTTATGGTTATGTGATTATTTCAGATACAGTTCCTCAGTGTTTACTAGTTTAGGACAAGAGTATATCATATCAGGTTACAATTATTGAAAATAGAGTGGATTGAGTTTACGTTGCATAAGCTTGCAGGACAATTGTTTAGAGAATCTTTACTTCTGTTCTGTGATATGTACCACAACTCTATAATAGTAATATACTGCAGCAACATCAGGAGATTCTTAGAGAAGACTAGTAAGACCACTACTAAGCTGCATATCAAAATGACAGAATTACTTTCACGTTGTGCAATGTCTTTATGCTAACCACTTTATAAAGGTTAGAGTGGAAGGGCATTCAAATAGTAGGAGTGTTCTCCACTTCATTCTCGCGCTCTTCTCCACTTCATAGAACACCAAAAACTCCTTTTCCTCTTCCCCATTGCCCATCTTTCTCTCTTTTCTCTGCTAATGTTAGACCTCATCCTCCTAGCATTTCTCCACAGCACATTGATTTCTGGAGTTCTTCTCGTGGTTGTGTTTCTCCTTGTTATATGCGTCTGGCTCGCGTCTTGTCTTGCCCTCCTCTTACTTGCAGCGGTCGACATTTATGAGACGGCGTTGCTCTTACTCCCCTACATTGAAACAGTAAAGGCTAATCTCCTGCTAGGTGTTGTACTGGCACTTTATAGAGTTCTTCATTGTGCAGTATTTGTTGTTCTTGCCTGCAAACTGTGGTTTCAAAATGCTTTTCTTCAGCATCAAGCAAGTTTACCGAAGCAAGAGGTTCACAATATCAAGCGTTTTAAGGGTTAATGTGGAATCTAGTTTAGGCATGATACATTATGTTTTCCCTCTATGTTTACATTTGATTTATACTTCTTTTATTCTTTTTGAGGATGGCGAATGGTAAATCAAAATTCATTGAATTACCATATTTTTAAGGAAGCCATCAGATTAATGTAATATTGTAATTTCATTGAGAATAATCTTTAGTAGTTTGATCACATCCAACCATTACATTGGACTGATCGAGATCAAAAAGTATGGAATTGATTCTGAGGAGCTTCAATTTTAACTTTTACTGTGGCTCCTATTCTCTCATGCATCAACACCGTAGTAGAACACCAGAAATGCTGAAAGTCAATAACCCTTCTAAGTTCTGATATGAATAAAAAAAGCACCTAGTATTGAAGGACCGTATGAAATGTGTTGTGTATAGGGGTGATAATGAGCAGAGCGGCTTGTGAGCTACTCGAGCTCAGCTTGGTCAAAGCTCGGTCAAAGCTCGGCTCGAGTAAGCTCGAGCCAAGCTCGGGCTCGGCTCGACCTCTGCCTTGAGCTGAGCCGAGCCAACTGAAGCTCAGCTCGGAAGGCTCACGATCTGACTCGATGTATTTTTTACATAATAAATAAGTCAAAAGTCAATATACTAGTTGTTAAATTTTTTTAGACATTTATATTAGTGGAATCTTTCGAACTTGTGATATACGATGTATAATTAGACTTATTTATTTGACTACAACCATTTATACTCCAACATTCTTATTAATAAGGTACAATCACATAACTTTTAACCTCGAGCTCAAAACTTCGTAAGTTTTTTTAGCTCGAGCTCCAAAGTTCGTCAAATTTTTAACTCGACAACATAAGCTCGGGCTCGGCTCGAGCACGCTGAATTTTTCATGAGCCGAGCCGAGTTTCAATTTAAAAGCTCGACGAACTTTGAGCTCGAGTCAAGCCCACCACAAAAAGTAGTGAGCCGAGTCGAGACTACCCAAGCTCGGGCTCGGCTCGGCTCGTTATCACCCCTAGTTGTGTAGCAACTCCTCTTTACACTTTCATCCCTAGGTTAACTCATTTGAAAGGGAATAATTTTTGTTTAAAGGAAGACAGGAGGGATGAGGTTGGTGAACAACTAATCCGATTGAAATTGTGCTCTTTACCAATAGAGTAACTCTCTCTTCTCATTAAAAAAAAACTTCGACCGGAGCTGTTGTGAGATATTTCGCTTGGAAAATATATTAATCGATAGTAACTCTAGGACCTGAACACACCTAATTTACATATATACCAAAATTTGTGATTATATCTTTCATTTGCCATTTAAACGATTCTATATCATATAGTGCATCGTCTAAACCAAAACAAATCCAAAACAACTTATCCAAAACCCGACCGACCTGCCCAATTACCGGCACTAATCACAATTCACAAGTTTATGTGCACATCCACGGCCCACAGGTAATAATTTTTTTTTGATGGACACACACAACACACATGACACAGGTAGCAAAACTATCTGAACCCGCCAACCTGCCACGACACGTCGACACCCACATCATAACATTTGACTTATACTCCCTGTCTCTCTGTCTGCCTTGTCATTCTCAACACTTCTACTCCACTCTCTCTCCTTCCCCTTCCCCTCAAAACTTAACTATGCCAATCTCAGCAACTGATCATCCCTTACCCTTTACACCATCATCATCGCCATTACAATTCAAGAAAAACCCATCTCTCCATTTTCCCATGGCAACTAAAGCCTCTTCTTCAGATACTTCCTCTTCTGTTGCTGTTGAGGATGCCCAAAAGCGGCCCGGTTCAACTCCGGTTTATGCCCCTACCCCTCCCAACCGCCCCCTCCGGACCCCTCATAGTGGGTACATTTCTAACTTTTCCTTGTTGGGTTTCTTTTAGTTTTTGGGTTTTATTTGGTGGGTTTGATCATTTTTGTTGATGTTGGGTTTCTTTTACTTTTGGTTTTTATTTTGTGGGTCTGATCATTTTTGTTGGTTTTGTTTTAATTTTTATTTGTTCTCTTGGACTGAAGAGTATGGTTGACTTGGTGTTTGACCAATGTACATGCAAGTTGCCACTTGTGAATGTGTCATGTATGTGTGTAGGTGTGTTTATAGACTTTGTTAAAAAGTGCATTGAATAACTTATTAACATGGTTAATGTGATGTTACAACATATGCACTTGTTTTGTTCCGTCCCAATTTAGTTGTCACATTGATATGAACTTTGGAATTGAGAAATTAGGTGTAGGGAGTAAGATTGGGCATAATGAATTGTAATAGTGAGTTAGGGTAGGGTGGTTGCGGCTGAAAGTTTAAGATCAAGTTCCGTTCTTTGATGGTATTTTACAGCTGAAATTGACGTAGAGGACTAGTAAGGAAGTACTTAATTTGATCTATGAGTACATTTGAGGTACTGGGAATGAGGAAGAACGTAATTAGAGAATTTAACAACTTCTTATTCTGAAGTTGGAAACTTTTTTTGTTGTGTTTTAGACCAAAGGTGAAAAGGGAATAATGTCAATGTGATAGACTTGATAACAATGGCAATGCTGGAATGAGAGTGGTTCTTTTTTGTTTTCTGTAAAAATATGGCAAACAATGGTCGATGAATATGTCAATTACTCAGAAGTCATCCGTGTCTCTGACTTTGCTTATGTGCATTTCTTTTGCTAGTTACCACTTTGATGGGACTAGAAGGCAATTCTTTGAGGGCTGGTATTTTAAGGTCTCTATTCCAGAAAAGAAGCAGAGCTTCTGCTTCATGTATTCCGTTGAGAATCCTGCTTTCCGCAAGAAATTGAACGCTCTTGAAGAAACTAAATATGGCACCCGATTTACTGGAGTTGGTGTCCAGATTCTTGGTGCTGATGACAAGTATATTTGCCAGTATACTCCGGAGTCTCAGAACTTCTGGGGAAGTAAGCTTCTATCTGATTCTGACATTACCACTTATCATCATTAACGATGCCTTTTTTGGTATAAGGTTAAACAAGAGCTAAATTCTTCTTTAATTCTGATTCCTGGCCCAAATTCTGTTTGTTTTGACTTATAGATTTTAGAAATTGGAAATACCTTTCATGGTATACAAACCTTTTATAGCCTTTTTCTTGTGGATAATTTTTGCCGTGCAAATTTTCTTTTTAGTGTCATTGCCAAAAGGTCATGGTTATTTTAAGTCAGTCATTACACTACATATAAATAGATAAAGGTTATCTTTCATGTGCCCCAGTGTTCATTTGAGCTCTTGTTGATACGTAGGCAGACATGAACTAAGTTTGGGCCACACATTCAAGTCTATTGGAAGTTCACAGCCTCCAAATCAGGAGCTTTCACCAGAGGTTAATTATACCAACTTCACTGTTTTTTTTTTCATTTCCTTTTCTTCTCCATGTCAAGTTCAAATGAGTTAATTGTTCAGTTTGTTAAAGCTTCTATTTTCATGCACATTGCCCCAAACTTCCAAAGACAAAAGGCTCCCGCCTGATTTTTCCTGCGTATGGTAATTTTTACCGTAGGTGTTGTAGGATTTTTATAAAGAAGGTCCCTTTCTTTAATTTCTTTTTCCCGTTGATTATCTGCTTCAAATAAGAAGCATTTTGTTGTTTAGAGAATTATATATGTTCCTCAAAGCTTACACTTCAGCATGAGTTGGTCAATACTTCCGTCACTTTCAATCGACAAAGTCAAATGTGCAAATGGACTCCATAGCTAAGCCAACAATTGCAAATTTGCAATCGGGGGTAGTTTTTCGTACGTGAAATAGACAAAAAGCTGGCAAGAGCTTTATCTGTGACATCCTTTCAGGATCAACAAGTTCTTAACAAGCTTATGAAAAATTGTTGAAGAACATTTTATTTTGGTGTTCAATGGAGAATGTGCACTCTACTTTTATAACAACCGGAAGGTCGATATATATGTTGTCTTATTGTTAGGTGTTTACAGCTGAGCCTTACAATCCTAAGGGTTTGTTCTTTTTCATCTTATTTTAACACAAATAAGTTTAGTTCAGTTTAGCTTGTAACTTGTACGTCTAAGAGGTGTTGATGCCGATATCCATTTGTGGCCATTTGTTTGTCATTGGAAAATGGAAATGTCTCTTTATATAGTTTCATAAGAGCCCTGTAGGGTTTGGATAAGTAAATGAGTGTCAAAAATTAAGCAAATGTATTTGTTTAGCATAATTCCATTCAATTCAGTTCAATTAATATAAGTTTAAAAGAATGGCTCTAAAAGAAGTGCTCTTTTACTCTTGGTATCTTGTTGTCCGGCCACTTCCGCGAGGCTGATCTTTTGCTGAAACCAAACTAAGCAACCGAAGTTGGTGCAGGACTAAATATGGCTAAGTGTTTCTTGACACCTGAGTCTTGATGGTGAATGACGCTTCTTTGTATGATATGATTGTGATTTTCTTTGGAGAACAATTTCCAAATATCTGTCCTCTAGTGGCTATTTTGGCGCATACTTTGAGATTTTCACTTTCTACTCTCTTGTGTGTTTGATGGACTGTTACTCATATTGGACAGGTATTCAATAGCAGAGTAGCAGAAGGCTTTCAGGTGACACCACTTTGGAATCAAGGTTTTGTTTGTGATGATGGCAGGTGATGACTGTCACGCAACTTATCAACAGCAATAATCTCATAGCCTGCATCTGCACTTGCAAAATGGAACTAATATTTCATGGAAAAAAACCTTAGATGACATAGCTTTTAGTGGGGTGTTCTCTTTCATTTCTGGTTAGATGTAGTTAAGCATGCAAGTTAATCAACCCTGTGCCTAGTCGATAAACATTAAAATTGCCTTTGTGCAGCTTCTAGCCATTCATTGTTGATGCCATTGTCTTTTCTTGCAATGTGTACTACCTTCTTACAAATATTAGTTGATGAACACCACAAGGTCAAAGCTTTTTATGCTGTGGTTTGTGTCCAAAACTCCTTTTTTTCTTTGGCTTTTGACCGGGGTCATGGATGCTAAGGCTTTGTTAAGAAAGTAGCTGACTTTCATTTTATTATGACGTAAATGTATGGCTGTATTGTGCCTGTGCTCTTCATAGCTCTCCACGTTATCTGATGCATGGAATCTCATACGCAATATTATCTCTTTTCTGGTGAATTATAATTTTACCTCTGGCTGCAGGTCAGATTATGTTGAAACAGTGAAACAAGCTCGTTGGCAGTATAGTACCCAACCTACATTTGGCTGGGGTAATGTTAGCTCTAAGCAGAAAGCAACTGCTGGCTGGCTTGCAGCATTCCCTGTATTTGAACCTCACTGGCAAGTATGCATGGCAGGAGGGCTATCAACAGGTATTGCCTAGGCCCTATTTGCTAAATCCCTTCCTTCAATCTTCATGTATATATTTTTTGGATCAAATAGCTGAGATGGTGTGTGTTGAACTAGGAAGCTCATCTTGTCGACAGAAGTCGCTGATTGATGTATAGTTGAGAATTGGATTGGTACTGAAATGTAGCAGTTGTGCAGTACTCATGTTTTTATATTTTGTTGAGAAATGATTGTTCATCACCCACTTATTAAAGGTGGACATGGATATAATAGAATCAATGTTGAACTGACTATGATAGTTTGTGATGTTTGTTTTTGCTTTACTCTTGCATGAAACTGTCGGTCAATGTTTTTTTTCATATAAATTGACTCAGTTAAATGATATTTTGATCATAGACTGGAATGCTAAAACAATCTCCAGATGGAGAAGTGATGTGTTACATCGTTGGAAATTGTGGTGATTGATTATGTTCCTGGTTTGATTTAATCGTGTTCTGATTTGTTCATAATACAGAGATAGCGTTTCATTCGTTAGTCTAATAGGCACTCTTGCTGAAAATCGTTCTCGTTCTGTTAGATTTACTTTTGGACTATACTTTGGATTGCAGGTTGGATAGAGTGGGATGGTGAAAGGTATGAGTTTGAAAACGCTCCTTCTTATTCAGAGAAGAATTGGGGAGGAGGATTCCCAAGAAAATGGTTTTGGGTAAGTGGATCGGATCTCTAATTATGTAGCTTTTTGTGGTAATAGTAGTAGTTGCAGCAGCAGTGGTAGTATTTAGCATTATTATTGTTGTTATTATGTACTTTTTTTTTTTTTGAAGTTTTATAAAAGAGTGAAAATTGCTGGTGGAAAACAGTAGATGATGTATGATAGTATGATACTGTAAGACAACATGTGAAACAATCGAGATGAGTACGGAAATGACTTTCTTGTCTCCAACTTCTAATATTTCTTACGTGGAGTCTTGTATGTTCGTTTCTCATCCTAGCCGTTGTAGCTTCTTTTGGTTGGATTAATGTTACTTGGTCTGTCATTCTTCTGTCTGGTGTTTCCTGAAATACCGTCAATGAACTTTTAGTTGAATGATTATTTAATCTATGATAAAAAAGGTTTTTAGATACACTCTTACGTCTCTTACCCATCTTTGATCCAGCACCCAGTCTATTAGGGGGCAGTTTTTTAGTGGTTGCTCAAATGATGGATTCTAGCATATTGACGCTTTGACAGTCCATATGAAGTGTACTATTAGATTAATCATGATTGCCTCACTGACACGAAGGGGGGCTGTATTTGAGTATGTGATACCCTCAGGTAAAACAAAGAGTCCAAGTAATTCTCGACATCAGTTCATCCACCTATACTATTTGGCTTTATGCATCTAGACTCTAGAGATTGTGGTTTATCGATGTGTAACCTTATTTCAGAATCAAAAGTTAGAAATACTGATGACATTTGGTGCTGTCATTGTCAGACTAACAGTTTAGAACTTCTTTATTTGATGAAGTTGGAAATTTTATTATCCAGGTTCAATGTAATGTCTTTGAAGGTGCTACTGGAGAAGTAGCCTTAACTGCAGCTGGAGGGTTGAGAGAACTGCCTGGTGGGAGGATCGAAAATGCGGCATTAGTAAGTTTTTGCAATTTTGCAGTCTTAACTCATGACCTCTCTGCGTAAACTTTTCATGTTTGCAATGACTATATGGTTTGTTATCATGCTTAATTGCCTCCTAATATGAGAACTTCTCTAGTCGTTTGACCTGGACTATGGTACAATATGCTGCTTTCGTAGAGTACTTTTTCCACTTGTTGGATCAAAAGGCTACGATGTTTCTACTTTGTTGGCAAATACTATATATCTTATGTTTTCTCTTTTGCTTTGTTGAAATTATTTTGTAGGTTGGAGTTCACTCTAATGGAGTTTTTTATGAATTTGTGCCATGGAACGGCGTTGTCGAGTGGGAGATTGCTCCATGGGGTAGTTGGAAGATGTCGGCAGATAACGGGTCATACAAGGTAACAAACTTGAACTGGAAGTGAAAATTAGTTGTGCAGTTTAGCATCTACTCGTCCATTTTCAACTTTTGAAAGTGCAGTTTTGTTCTTCATGCCTTATTTTCACTTTTTTCTTATTCTTTGAATGACAAATGGAGCAGAAATAGTCATATTGTTGTAATTGCCACTTGCTGGATGGAGAGTCACTATTCTTCATCTCGATATGTAAGTTGAAGTTATTAATTGGAACATATCTCTAGGATGAATCCACTAGTACTAAGTCTACTAACTAAGAAGTGTATGTAATCTAGTTCAAAAAAGAAAAGAAAAGTGGGCAACTAAAATAAGGCTTCATTGCTTAAGGCTGTTAACAATTAACAATTTTTTTTAATAATTCTTACATTGTATATAGGTGGAGTTGGAGGCAAGAATAGATCATCCAGGGACTCCTCTGCGTGCTCCTACAGTGGAAGCTGGCCTTGTTCCTGCTTGTAAAGACAGTTGTTTTGGTGAACTAAAACTGCAACTGTGGGAAAAAAGATCAGACGGCAGCAAGGGAAAGGTTTGCTTTCAGCTGAACTGACTATTATCTCGTCTCTATTTCTGTCACAGAATTAAGAAATGACTGCTGCCTTGCGTTGTTAACTGAGCTGAATAACTAGTCACTCTTGTTTGCCACAAGGTGTTTGCTTGTGTCTACAGTAGTGTTACTATATAATAGTGAGTTAGTGACCCCTTTCTGTACATCATTGAGGGGTTTACAATTCAGTTAAGGTCTCTGTAAAGTATGCTTGCTGAGATTTGCTTTCATTCGACACTGCTCGTGACTAACATGTTCTTTTTTTCTTTTAAGCGGTGACTAATATGTTATGTGATGCATGGTTTCAATTTACTGACAAGATATGTAATCATGCTTGGTTAACTTATCAGTGCTTTTGATCTTTAGGTTATTTTGGATGTTACAAGTGACATGGCAGCGGTAGAGGTTGGTGGTGGACCGTGGTTTGACTCATGGAAAGGAAAGACTACAACACCTGAGATTTTGAGTATGGCTCTTCGTGTTCCCATTGACATGGAGTCCGTGTTTGGTTTTATTCCGTTCTTAAAGCCACCCGGCCTTTAAAGCTCAATGGCCTTTAAAGCTCAATTGATGCATGCATTTCTGCTGTTGGAAAAGCTCGGCTAGTGTTATGGAAGCACCTAACTGACAGAAGGAACTGGATTTATCGCCCAGGGTAGAAGGACATGGAAAGGGAAAGCTGGGAATAATTTGATTGTTTTCCTTTACCATTCTTTGGTTTCTGGTATCTGTAAATAGGCACATTCTTTAACTTGCTGCTTCTCTTAGTAAGAGCTAGTGCATATTTCCAAAGCAACATGATGGGAATGTTTAATGGACTTAAATCTTAATGAGCCAAATAATGCATGAATTATACTAATAGAGTACAGAGCCACTTTCAAATTTGCGTGAACCCGTTTCATACATGAAACTGGGTAGAGGGGTCATTGTGTTGCCAAGGGATCATTAATACCCAGTCTCATATATGAAATGAGTTCACACAATTTTTTTCCATAGCGATTTGGCACCTATATTTGTCAAAGTCGTTATCAAAGCTTGGGCGCTTAATATGTTCAGAGCTGCCGCTATCTGTTTCCATTGGTCATATGCCTTGTTTTGTATTAACTTCCAAGGTCACTCGGACTGACTGTAACTGTTGAAATTTGGAAGGTAGTAGTGTGCACGACTCCGCAATGCTAAAGAGCTCTCTTAGACAAATTACATTGTTTCATTAATTCATTCCTTACCTTACAAAAAAAAAAAAACATTGTTTCATTAATTCACTGGACTCAACTTTGACCAAATTTGATATGATTTTATCCATATTCAAATTGACTGTATTTTTGTATTGGCTGAACGATTTAAATTCTAACCGAATTTGGCATCAGAGTCTTTGAGGAAGTTGAGCCGAAGAAGTTAATAATCTTGATTTGGATTATTTTTAACAGCAACCCAACTTGGACTTGGTTTTCAGATACCCAAATTGAGTCGATCAGAACTACTGATTGGTCAGCTATACGTACATACCAAATGGAATGACAATCTTTTTACTCAGTCGAGCAGCCTAACCCGATGTAGGAATTCAATGAAACTGACAGTGGTTGAAAGAATTGAGTAATGAAACGTGTACGAGTAGCATCGACAACGAAAGAATTGAACACGACCAAACTAGTAACTGAGAACGTACAATTCAGATGAGATGAGAGACATTTTGTTTTGTTTTTTGAGAAACGATATGAAGTGACTTGCCACAGAACAAATAAATTTACCATACGAATATACGATATTCGATAGGGACAGCGATTACAGCGCAATAGCTAGCGCATTACACCAAAGCTACACAATATCTCTTGCATGCTATTCTTACCATGTCTAAATAGAATCGCATTGGATAATTGGATGCGAGACCAATCACCAATCAACTACATCGCGGCAAATAAGTAAATAACTCCACAACCGTAGTTTTCAAGTTCTCAGTGATAATTAAATCCACAAACTTCTCTTCAAAAAAAAATCCACAAACTTGAGATCATATTCTTCACTTTTTTTTTTTTTGAAAATTCATGCTTACCCTCACTGTTTTAATAAGGCACAATAAAGAAAAAAGTTGCATTTTTAAAAAATAAAATATTGAGCATGTTAAAAAAGACTGATCCTAATCTCGCCCATCATTTTTTTAAAGCATCACCATATGAAATTGTTTTATGTTGTCTATAACAAGCTTTATATCGGTAGTGACGGCTAGGGGTGTAAATGAACCGAGCCGGCTCGGTGAGCCCTCGGGCTCAGCTCGGTCAAAGCTCGGCTCGAGCTCGGTCAACAGTGAGCTCGAGCCGAGCCCGAGCCGGCTCGCATGTCAAACGAGCCGAGCTCGAGCCAAGGGTAGTGTGACTCGGCTCGACTCGTTTTGGCTCGTCTTATTATTTTAATTATTTTTTATG
>ONZK01000492.1:8345-40092 GCA_900322385.1 Pharnaceum exiguum
AAGTCACACTGCAATTTTTAGGTACATCTGGTGTACGTGCACAATGAGTGTGTTTTTTTTTAAGTATTACCACATATATATATCGTCAGTCAACTTTTTGATGTCATTGGTCAGTATTTTTATTATTAGTCATAAATTTAGTCTGTATACATGTACACCCGTTGTACCTAAAACTTGTTGTATATCCCAACCTACAACTCCGCGCTAAAAAATAAATATGAATCATTTTGAGGGCAGAATATAAACTTTAAAAGAGGGTCATTAAAAAATGAATTTAAGATGGAATATGAAATGTAAGCGTAGCCAGGTAGCCAGGCTCAGGAAAGTCTTTGCCGTTGAAGGGGTGTTATCGACTTGCCGTGTAGGTGTAGCGTTCAAGTATCATAAGCTGACGGATTTAATTACTTAAATTAAATAGTTAAATCATGCGATGAACGTTGTGAGGAGATAAGAATGAAACTAATGACATGACGAGCACCAGTTGATTAACTCAGCGCGGATGTTGATATCAAAGCATAACTCAAGGTAGACAAAAAACATTGGAAGAACAATAAATGGTGTTGATATTTTTCGGTGTTAAGGGGGCAAAGCCCGTAAATGGTGTTGATATTTAAAGACAAAACGAAGATACAAGTGTCTAGTTTTATTTGTACCTAACATGAACTTTGATCGACAAAAGTTAAACTAAACTAAACTTAAAATTATATATGATACCAAAAAATAATAATTAAAATTACGCAAAACGAACTTATTCAATTGAACTTTAAAAAATATTCTGGATAAATAAAACACAAGGTAAAAGTAATAGTTAGTTCATTTGAATTCAACTTTTTTTTTAAATTAAGCATCCCTTAATAACTTTTGATTGATTTCAGTCATAGTTTTATGCACAATTAATTCAATTTAGTTTAGTAAAATCATGTCATTTTGTGTTTGGGAAAAACTTTGGAATTTGGATTGGACTTGGACTTGGACAACGTAATCACGCCCACAAAATTTGTTTCTCGGAAAATTTGGGTTCTTTAACCCAAAACTTGGGGTTGCCCCGGCCCAACAAACATATATTTTGTTCAAACATCTCAACCCCCTACTTTCATCTTAGTTCATTCTCTATAATCTTCTCTCATCCTCCCCAAGTACTTACAAGTCTTACAACTGTTGACAATCAACATATTGCATTTATAGTTCAATACCACCCAAAATCCATGGCAGCTACCATAGAGACTATTTATGGGTATAATCACATTTTAATCTTTGGATTTCTTTAAAGGCAGTTGCTTTTTGTGCGAACATATTTCATAAATGAGACATAGCCATTAATGATAGAAAATGTTCAATAATGACCCCTTGGTGGTCGCTACTCACTAGGAGTGTCTTCTCTCAGTAAATCTATCTTGATGAAGAATTATATCCAATTTTTCAGATCATGAGACATCCCATAAGATACTACATGTAAAATTTCTTCTATAGTTTATAGCCAATATGATAAGAATTATAATTTTTTTGTGGTCTCTGTGTCGTTTGTATTCTGTACACAATCAGAGAAAACCTAGGGTACTATATATACCCGGCAATTTATACCCTATACCGTTTGTATTCTTTACACAATCAGAGAAACCCTAATAAAACTTCTGTCTCCCTTCTGATAGTGGACGTAGCCAACATCCGTTGGTGAACCACTTTAAATTTTTGTGTCTTTCTTTGTTATTTACATATTTGCTTGCATCCGTTATAACACAGTCCGTTACTCTATTTCCTTCTCGAAATATGTACTTTATTTGAAACTTCGTAAAATGTTCTATGAAGATTATGTCTTCAATAATGTTCCTCATTTTCCACAGTGCCGTGATTTTCTTGTTGACATTTTTGACAACTATTATACTATCTCCTTCGATTTTCAAGGGTGTCGTGCCTCTTATAAAAGTATTTTTATTTATTTATTTATGTTTGACTTCCAAGTAGAACGAGCAAAATAGGCTTAGGGTGTGTTTTGATCCGATGGAAAGATCTGACTGAACTGAAAAAATCTGAAAGACGCTAACTAAAAAAACTGAAGTCTGAGCTGGAAAAAACTAAACTAAACTAAATTGAACTGAAAAAATCTGAATTAAACTGTAATAATACCGACGAATAACACACACTTCTTACTCCCTCTGTCCCCAATTTAGTGTCATTTTAACCATATCACACATATTAAGAAAACATCATTTATTAACCTTTGTAATCAACAAAAAGTAAACTTTTCTCAACTTTGCCCCTAATTAATATAGAGTACATACTTTTACAACTTGAAAACATAATAAATGCTAGGGGTATTAGAGAAATTTAACTTAGAATGGTTGTTAAAGAGGACATAATTTTGTGACAAAAATAATCACCAAAAAAGACACTAAATAAGGGATAGAGGGAGTATTAGATTAAATTAGGTTTATTACCAACCACTCAACCAGTACGGCAGTACACTAAAAAGGTAAAAAGTCACTACCCCCACCGGTACTTATGAGCAGCAAGCACACTAACACAGCAACAGCATCTGCAATCCTCACTCACACAACGTCAGTCCCAACTCCCAACTCGGCAACTCCCTTTCATCGATCAGAAACCAACCAAACCCAATGTCATCCCTTGAAGAAAAACTAAAATTCCCAGACGAAATAATATTCGAAATATTACTCCACCTCCCTACAAAACCCATCCACCGTTTCAAATGCGTTTCCAAAACCTGGCTATCAATAATCTCAACCCCTCATTTCATCTCCACATACATATCTCTTAACTCACCGTCACTTTCGTGGGCCATCCTTGACACGAGGCTCCGACTCATAACAGGCCATACCCAAAGGCCCATTTCCCTGTCCCTAGCTGGGCCGCCGGAGGTAAGCACACTCACCATTGGGCCGCATTTAATGGGTGTGGCCCACCCTGAAAACTTACTCACCCCTCAAGTACTGGGCCGCGGAAATGGGCTGGTGTTTTGCGTTGTGAAAGAGAAAATAGAAGACGTTAGTATGTTTATGGAAATGCTTGCGTCTGTTAGGAATGATAATGAGCATGACTTTATGTTAGTGTGTAACCCTGTTAATAGAAAATGGGTACGAATCCCGAGTGCCCCTGACGTTGTTCGTCACGTGGGCGCTCTCGGGTTTTGTACTAAAGTGAAGGTGAATGTATGTGGTTTGTATGAGGTTGGATTCGTTATAGCCGAGCTTAGACCGGAAGTGGCTGCTGGGAAGGCGACGTTGATGGTTTTTAGCTCGGTGACTGGAGAGTGGGAGAAAAGGGTTTGTAAGTACAGTTGCGTTCTAGGGTATCAGTATCGATACAGTAGGTGTGACGGTGCGTTTGAGTTTGAGGGAAGATTGTTTTGGATTGACTTGAGTTGCGGGTTGGTTGTTTGGGACCGGCCTTTTTCTAGTGGCGGTGATGATGAGGTTGAGGTTGAGGTTGAATGCTGTGTGTTAATAGCCTTTCCTCAAGACCCGCCACGGATAGGGTTGGAGAGGGAACGGTCGGTTCATTCAGGCGGAGGGTATATTCAGTATATAGTTATGGATTGGTTAGACGGTGATATGGTGTTGACCATGTGGCGATTGATGAATGTGAATGTTGTTGGGGCGTGGACGATAATGTATAGGGTGCATTTTAAGGATGTGAAGTCTGATCTTCCGAATGATTGGTTCATGACTTTGTCATCCTCTTGTTTTATCCACCCCTTTGATCCTAATGTTGCTGTCTTTGCCGCTGGTGATTATGTGGTTTCTGTGGATTTGCGAGGCAGAAAGGTTGTCAATTGTGCGTTTTATCCGAAAACTATTCCTGCGGATAATTCTCTTGTGCCGTTGGTGCTCCCTTGTTGGCCGACTGCATTCTCTCCACGCTTTGGTGAGCAGTTTCTTAATGATTTGCCATTTTGTTTTTGTTCTCATCAAATTGCTGGTTTTCATTGGCTTTTAACATTATGGTATATCAATTGTTCATATTTATGTGATGTGTATAGTTATGTGCCTTGTGTTTTTTTTTACGTAATTTCCTTTGTACATGCTTTTTCTGAGGAGAATTGTCATATAGGCTATAGCATACCAATCTTATATTGCATATAGTATATGAATTGCTAGTTGATCCCAGTCACTTCTAAGCTATCTTGTTGTTGTAGTTGTTGGCACTTGGCAGTAAAGACTTATTGTTGGTATTTTCATGTGGATAACTCCTATGACATTGTTGAGTTGCCTATATATGTGCACTGAAATCTCATATTGACGTTATGTGCCAAATTTGTTAAAAAATTGTGCATCTCCACGAGATGGCCTCCAAAGGCCCCAAAACACACTGACCGAAATCTTTAGGTATCATTATAGTAAGTTTGCATTCTGCTCAAAACTTGGTTACTCTGTATATAGCTTGAAACAAAGAAGGGGTATTAAGTGTCATTCATTTCTCCTTGCTTTTCATGTTGTTTTTCTCTCGCTCAATTGCCCTCTTCTTTAAAACCAAGCGGCAATCAATTGTCCTCTATTTAACCTGTTTATGTTCTTCTTAAATTCCCTCTACCATCTTTCTATGGCTGTGTTTCGTGGATTCGATCCCACAGTGTGTATAAGGCCTTGATAAGTTGATAGACGTTATGGCCGCTTAATGGTCAGAGGTAGACTGCTTTCTTGAGATTCTGGAGTTGGGTGGTTCTGGTAGTTTTGAGGGGCTACATCTGGGGTGCGGTTTGGGATAGAGATTGGGGAAGGGCGAGGTTGTTTGCTTCATGGGCATGGTGGTATATTAGCGTGGTTTTGGGAGATAAATTATGGTGGCCCAGGTGTTGATGATAGGGAAAGAGTAGAAATAAAATTTTAAGTTCTGATACTATGACTGAAGCCGGAGTGAAAAATCTTCTGAAACTGAGGAGTTTTAAGAATGGCTAAAAGCCATGCATATTACCAGAGTAGTTCAAACAAGCCAAATAGTCCTTATGGGAAACGTTTACTTCACTCTTATATAGTCCTTATGGGAAACGTTTACTTCACTCTTATAGCAAATAGTTATAAGCGATACTGACTCTAAGAGGTATCTAGAAACAACCTGAAATGCAAAAGGAAGCTAAGAATGCTAAGAAAAACATGGATAATGTTGCTTGAGTGTCTAACTGTCTAGTTATCTTAATGGAAAAGAATTTTTATAATCTTTCTACTAGTTGTTAGAAGGATAGCTGGAGAGTGAAATTCGAAAATGCGTTGTAGAATAAAAACCACAAGGACATCTGAAGCTAGTGAAGTACGGAGTACATGTTAATGTGATATATTTTTTAAATTTTTTTGGATAACATGGGTGTCCAGGCTTTGGAGAAGAAATTTGGCGTCGGTACATGAGAATCCCACACTCTTTTCATTTGTTTACCGAAATAATCCGCACCTTCCAGTCCTTGATACCAGTAATGTTGTATCCTTGTGTTCCTACTAATGGAATGGTGTTTCATGTGTGACAGAAGCTGTTTTGGCAAAAAATCGTGGTAATGAATTATTCAAGAAGAAGAATTATGGGGAAGCTGTTTTCTGCTACTCAAGAAGCATCACCCACTCACCAACAGATGTGGCATATGCAAACCGGGCTGCAGCCTTTCTCAAGATCGGTAATTACTTGGAAGCTGAAAGTGATTGTACAGAGGCTTTAAAGTTAAATGAGCAATACACAAAAGCATATTGGCGCAGGGCAATGGCCAGGAAACAACTTGGGAGACTTGTCGAAGCCAAGGAGGATGCAGAGTTTGCCTTGAAATTGGATCCCCAGCAACAAGAGATTTTGAAGCTGTGTGGTGAAGTGAAGTCCTTGCTCGAAGAGGTGAAAAATTAATCCTATTTTTTCAAGAATAATGTTTAGTTCAACCCTTCACCCTAGGTCCTCTGTCTTCGGAGTTATATGTAGTCATTTAAACCTGTAGTTGGAGTGGTGTGTACAATTGGCTGTCTAACCCTCTTAGCTCCGTATGTGTCATGGTTTTCGATGCATAAGTTTGCATTGTAGATTTGTAGCTACTAGCTAGTACGTACTTGGCTTTAAACAATCACCGATAACTACTGTTTTTATCCAGTAGATAGCCAGAGGTTAATTACTTATGGTAATGTACAACTTCATAAATCTTACTTATTGTAATGTACAACTACATAAATCTTAGTTCTTATTTAGTCTTACTAAACATTACAAGTTACAGGTCTAAATTATTTCTGACGGCTATTCAAACAGAATTTGGTCTTTGGTGCACACTGCACAAGAAGTAAGCTTGTCTTAGTTTGTGACGGAGCCGGTTTCAGACGGAGAACCCTGGCCATGACCCAAAATATCCTCTTGATTTTTGGACGGCCCATAACCTTTGTTGCAGATGAGGTAGTACACAAAATTTAACAAGCAAATCCCAGCAAGAACCAAGAAGAAATAATCAAAACGGGCTTTGTTTATGTTGCTTGACACCCAACTCTCCTTTCCACCTTTGCATGTTATACTATTGATGCTACTCATGATCAAACTAGAAACCAAATTGGCCATGGACGAACTCAGGAGGAAAAGACTTGTTGCAACGCTGGACATGCTTTTAGGGAACTCCGAGTAGAAAAACTCGTTTTGACTGATTACAAATAAACTTGAAGCGATGCCGGAAGCACAAAAGTGAGGCAGCAACCAGAGTGCAGACATATTTACAATAGCTTTTGGGTTGTCAGCGAAACCTTCATCAATGGCAATCTTCCGTCTGATGCCCTCTACTATTGCTTCCAGCACCATCGACAAGAATGCAAGTAGAATACCAACTGCCATTCGTATTCTGGCACTTGGATTCGCTGGTTTTCCGATGATTTTTGTGGCCAGAGGCATGATTGCGCTATCATAAAGGACAGTCCACAGGACAAAGAATATGATCTTCAACGAAATAAATGAACCAGCAGGAATTTCGAAGTTTGCAAAAACATGACGATCCATGGACCCTGCTTGCAGTCTTACAAATGAGGTTTGATCAAGGGTTACTGACAACATAATCCCAGTCGACCACATTGGAATCACCTTTATAAGAGTTTTTACCCCTTCCACCTGTTCCACAGTACAAAGGCGCCATGGATCCAATGCTTTTCTATCTGTTGCGAGTTCTTTGTTGGTACTGTCAACAATGCAGGCTTTGTTCAAGAACCTAAGAAGTATAGCCAAGAAGATTTTGGTTATGTTTTATTGACACTACAGTCAACATATGTGAAACGAAACGAGAAGAATAAACTAGCGATACCTTATTTTATCACTTGGCACTGTCAATGTTGATTCTTTTTCATGAAAGTATACTTGAGTTGTCACTTCAGAAGACATATTCAAGTGCCTCTTGTTCCACGCAGCCACAAACACATGAGCAAGCGGGATAACCGAGCCACCTCTGGCTTTTACCTTAAGATACAAGTGAGAGGCCAAGAAGAGAAATAGAGCAGAAAGCACTAAGAGCGTGACAGTGACTCCGAAACCAACTTGCCACCCAAAGTGATCTTGAATGTAAACAACAAAAAGCATTCCAATTACAGCTGCAACAGAGGAAGAGGCGTAGTACCAGTTAAAGAACCTCCCTATAAGCCTTGCATCTCCAGGGTTATCTTTGTTGACCAACTGATCTGCACCAAATGCTAGAGAAGATGACCTCATTCCACCAGTTCCGAGAGAGATGAGACCAAGAGAAGAGACTAGAAGAGCAAGTTGGAATATGTTTCTGGAAGTGCATTCAGAGCCAGAATCATTGCATGGCCTTGCACCTGGGATTATGGCTGTTAACCAAAGCAGGAACATCCCCTGGAACATCAAACATTTTTTTCATCACTCAACATATAGTTAGGATCCAGCCTCTTATATGTTCTATCCATGAATTTAAGTTATATATACATATCTTGTCTAACTATAACCCGATTACCCGAACAATGAATACTGTTGATTAAGTTCACTAGTAACCTTTTATCATGTCTCAAATAGGCCACACAGAGTCCTAAACATGAAATAGGTTAGCCTGACTAAAGTAATCAACACAATTACAAGTCTATTAGTCTATTTGATATGAAATACTATCGTCTATAATCTGTATCCATCTTATCTAAACTTGTAACGGTGAATGCCAAAAAGGACAGTTCAGTTGATGTAAAAGGATGCCCTTTAGTCTTCAAACGAACTTAATCTTTCCAATTCCTCTTAACAAGGCCGATAACAAACTGCAAGGGGGAAATTAAGCCATACCAGAAGGCAAGTAACAGAGCCAAACCCGATCATCCGATACCGACCCACGTAAGAGTCCGCAAGAAAAGCACCAATCACAGGAATCAATTCGGTTGCAGCAGTCCATAAGAATAGTATGTTTGAACCAGTTAGCAGATCAAAACCATATCCTTCCATTAGGTATGTTATCATGTTGGGGGTAATCCCATGATTTGCCACCCTTTCAAGCGCCTCATTTGCTGTTCATAAACCAAATCAACATTTCAACAGTACGTTATGCATTACCAAGAAAGGGTTTAAATTAAACCGAGAGGTTCTAAACCAAAAACAATCCGCAATTGGTGGAGGGACTAGGGAGCTCCCAAGTTAAAAATCTTATGGACTAATTTGTCAATCTGGGACATTATCCAATTATATTCCAAACATTCCCAAATTAACTACTGTAAGGGGGTGAATTCACCCTGAAGTAACATAATAGATTGTTTTTCAAAGTGATTGGAGGATGAAATCGAAAACTACCTATGATATAAGGAAGTGCCCTGAAGCCACCCTTTGAGATACCCAACAATGGCTCCCTGCTCATTTTCCTGTTACAAAGTATACCTTCTGAAATTTCTCACTGCAAAAGTTTAATCTGCATGCTTTCATTTTCTCTCATAGAATAGAAAAAGAATTATATTGAAAAACATTGAATATTCCATGCTGTCACATTGGTTGGCTTAAGAATATAGTCGTCTATTAACTATACACTACACTGATATGTTCAGTAACAAGATCGAGCAAACAGAAAAAGAGAAAGAATTAAGAATGAAAGATTGTAAATGATTTTCATTAACCAACCTCCTCGCTCTAACTAACCTTTCCCGCCGACAACATTGAGCTACTAACTTCTAGTAACAAACTTCTAAGCAAACAGTATCAGTATAGGAATCCGTACATACTACTATACAAGTATGAAAGACATCTCCCCTCTGAAAAAAAATACTCAACAAATATCCACTCAACAATTTCGGTCAGATATATATCAACATGTAACATGTCAATGCAACCATGAATGACGTTATGACAATATCATAACGTACAATATGGTTATATGGAGAAACTGATTCCCAAATTCCAACACAGATAAATCCCACTGACAAACTAAGTAAATGTAGAAAAAAAGCTCTAGCTGAAAGTTGATAGGAGTTCACAATCGAGAGAGAAAGGAAAGAATATTACATTGTGGTCTTATTGATTGGTGGAAAGTTTGCCTTTGCTGCGTGAACTTCTTCTGCATGTACGTCTTTTTTGCACTTTCTATGAGACTACGAGTGAGAGGGAGTGGGAAAAAGGGAGATTAAATTGGCCAGGTGGGGAGTGAATGAGTGATACATAGAGATGATCACAACTGATTGATCTTCACGGGCTAGTGAGTTACCGTGTGCAAAAGACTCAAGGTAACTGGTTAAGCCAAAACCACTCATTTGAAGCACGTACAAAGTACAAAGATATTATTGCATTAAGTCAGCCAACATAAGTAAAAATCTATTGCACCCTTTTAATATCTGAGTCGGGTACTCCTATAATCAAAAATAAGTGTCTTCCTATACAGATTAAGAATCTCATATAATATCCAAATCTACTCCTATTAATACCAATAACTACTTCCAATGAGTGAATAAATTAATATAATTCCAACAAATTGTATTATTGGATATCGGTAAGGGTAAATTTTGGAAAAAAAAAGTATCAATTATGTATAGAAAAGTGATAATGACATTTATTTTGAATCAATTTATTTTTGTTAGAATGACAACTATATTGGATTAGAGGATTTTTTAATAACTACATCTTATACATAAAAGGCCATGTTTGGCAACTAGCTGAATCTAATAGTTGATAGCTGGATTTGAATAGCTGGATTCGGATAAATAAATTTGTTAGCTGGTTGGCAACTTACTTATTGATTTGCAGCTGGTTGGAATAAAAAAGCTAACTAAACCAGCTAATTATTTAACACATTTTTTGGACCTTATTAACTTGTTTTTTGGTTAAACCTTTTAATGGAACAAGTTGCCAAAAAAATGACTACCTAATAGTTCAAAACAGGGTACGGTGCAAATAAATTTTTCACTGTATATTGCTCTAAAATCAAACAAGAAGTAACATTCAGATCTTCACCTACTTTTGTGACTTGGGTCAGAGAAGAATATGTTGCTTGTCAATGCAATTAAATCTCCAACAACATTAGATATGACAGATAGGTTGGGAGCGAGGGGGTATGACATGTCCAATTCTTCCTTTACTGAACAGAATTCCGCAATCAACAAACTGATAAGCAAGAAAGTGTTCACATTGCCTTTTCAAATATGATACCACATTACCAATTTAGCATACATTCTGATTGCATGACGAAATAAGATAAATATGTGGATGGTCAGAGCACTGGCAATATCCAAGTAGGTTTTAGTTATGCTGGAAGTCTCTTTCACCCGCAGTGCCTGATTCGCGCCCAAAATACCCTCTTGAATCGAGAAGGTCCATAAGCTTTGTTGCAAATAAGGTACTAAGGTAGTACATGAAATTTAACAAGTATAAACCAGCAAGAAGCCAGAAGAAATATGACGAAATTAATGTGAATAATCCCTACTTAGGTCAATTATACCAAAATAATCCGTACTTTAAAAATTGTTGGGAACAATCCATACTTTGATCCCCTAAAGTTGGGGGTTCGATAATTACCGGCCTCAGTGCCTCCCTTTACACCAAAAAAAAGTATAGATTATTCCCATCAATTTTCAAAGTACGGATTATTGTGGAATAATTGGCCCAAGTAGGGATTATTTCCAAAATTTTGCCAAGAAATAATCAAAATGGGCCTTGTTTATGTTGCCAAATTCACTACAGCTGGGTCGTCTGCAAATCCTTCATCTATGGCAATCTTGCGTCTATAGCCCTCTGCAATGGCTACCAGCACCATCGTCAAGAATGCGAGTAGAAGACAGACTACCATTTGTATTCTAACACTTAGTTTGGCAGGCTTTCCGATGATTCTTGAGGTTAACGGCATGATTCGCGATCATACACGGCAATCCACAACGCAAAGATTATGATTCTCAATGAAATGAATGAGCCAGCTGGAAATTCAAAGTTTGCATTAACATGACGATCCATAGACCATGCTTGCATTCTTGTTACTGAGGTTTGGCTAAAAGTTACCGACATCATAATCCCAGTTGACCACACTGGAATCACCTTTATCAGAGTTTTCATTTCTTCTACTTGATCCACGGTACAAAGGCGCCACGGAACCGATACTCTATTTCCTTCTCGTAAAATGTACTTGATTCGAAACTCCTTAAAACGTTCTATGTATCTGATTATGTCTTCAATAATGTTTCTTATTTTCCACGGTGCCGTGATTACCTAGTTGACAGTTTTGACGACTATTATGTTATCTCGTTCGACTTTAATGGTAATATGAAAAATATATAGTCCTTGTCACAAAAAAACAAGGACCATAACGTCCATAAGACTTTTGACAAGGACAAATACCAACCTTTGGATTTATCCTAGTTTTAAGGAGGACCCTTAATTGACTTGTATTTATGATTTTAATTTATATTTTTTTTTTAATTCCGAAAAAAAATCAAAAAAGATACGCAAAATATTTTTTTTTATAATTATTATTTTTAATATATACCCAATTCGTGTTTGGGGTGTACGTTAACTTAGAAAACTGATACTTTTGTACTGACTAATTAGTGTATTTGTCAGTATAAAATATATGAGTTATGAGCGCAGTTGTTTTTTTTTTGTCGTAACTAATTGTTTATTTTGTCGGTACAAAAAGGGTACAAATTACAGAGTACTTTGTACTTACATTACACCCTTTTAGTTATGACATAAGCAATAATTTGCACTAAGCGTGAGGCTTATACAAGTATTTGTATTTATTTATTTATTTTTGACTTCCAAGTAGAAGGTGCAAAATAGACTTAGAGATTAAGTAAAATATATATATTAGTTCTTCATTGTCTGAGGGATCAAGTACATCAGTAGTTTGAATTAGTAAGAACAGGTCTAAGCCGTTTAACCAGTTCCCGCTAGTTTATTGACAAAGTCATTGCCATTGGCAATACGATTTGGCGGGGATTCCATGATCTCACCTTAATCTAAGTAAAACATCAGGATTTGGAGTGACGTTATTTTGCATGTTGTTATAAGTCTGCAACTGCCAACTAACATTAATAAACCAATACGGAGTAGTAAACTTCCAATGTTCTGCTACAATTGTGACTAGGGTAGAATTTAGAAAGAGCTGCTTGGTCAAGATAAAAAAAGTACTGTAGGAGATCAACATTGAATCGTTTCTGGTCTGAGATCTGTCAAGCCTGGGTACTTTTAATTATTCCTTGCGTTCTCAAAAAAAAAAATTATTCCTTGCGATCAAATCAATCAATTCACTTTATAGATATATGAAGTTACTGTATGGCTGTCTGCAGAGTACAAATCGTTTTAACAAATGACTCAAATTGTTTCATTAATTGGCATTTCATTGTGCTGCTGTCTATATAGTCAATCTTAACAAATCAATTATCTATCTTAATCAAAGTCTTAGCTAGTAGCTACTATTGAGATACTGTTCTAGCCTTACTAACTACAGGAGTGAACAACTGATTACTCGGAAAATAAAAAATAATAATATGATACTTTTTCACCTTCCAGAAAAAAAACTCTAATGCATGTTGGAGGTTTGCAGAAAAGTGATTTGGAATTATATTCCTTTTCTAATCAGATATTTGCAATCAGCAAAACATACGAGCAAGGAACATATCACATTGGCTTGAGTGCATGAATAATTGTGCAGCCACATGCCCTGGGTGTACCATCTTGAATACTTTGGGATTTCCTGTGTTTATATGATGTCTGTCATCTTGAATACTTTGGTATTTCCTGTGTTTATATGATGATGTTATAAACAAGGCACACAACACTGCCAATGTAACACAATGTATCATAATCATTTTCATCAATAAAATCAAGCTTTGAGCTCTCACAAGTCAACTCTCTCTCTCTGTCTCTTATATTCATATATAGAAGACATATGATTTCTACACTCATAAATAGCTAGTCGTGCATAAAATTCATCAAATTTCTGTAAACAAAAATACATAATGTTCAGAGAACTGGAAAAGGGATTAGGTGAGTAGGTGTTTGGTTGTGCTGAAAGTCTCATTCACCTACAATATCCTGCTTGTCACCGGAAATGTACACTTGAGAAGAACCATAAGATTTGCTACAAATGAGGTAGTACAAAAAATTTAAAAAGCACAAACCAGCAAGAAACCAGAAGAAATAATCAAAGTGAGCCTTGTTTATGTTGCCTGACACCCAACTCTCCTTTCCACTGTTGCTTGTTAGACGATTGATGATACTCATGATCAAACTGGAAACCAAATTGCCAAGAGATAAATTCAGCAACGTAAGATTCGTCGCTATGCTTGACATGCTCTTTGGCAATTCAATGTAGAAGAACTCTATTTGACCAATTCCATAGAAAGCTACAGCAATGCCGGAGGCACAATAATAAGGCAGCAACCACAGTGCAGACATATCAACTACGGCTTTTGGATTGTCAGCGAACCCTTCATCAATGGCAATCTTGCGTCTGGCACTCTCTACGTTGGCTTCCAGCACCATTGATAAAAATCCAGCCAAGAGACCTATTGCCATTTTTGTTTTGACTCTTAGTCGTGTAGGCTTTCCCATGACTCGTGTGGCTAAAGGCACAATTGCCCGATCATAAAGAGTGATACATATAATAAAGAAGATGATCTGCAATGAAGAAAATACTCCAGCAGGAATTTTGAAGTTTGAAGTAACTTGACGATCCATAGAGCCTGCTTGAATTCTTAGAAATGAGGTCTGGCTAATTGATACAGCCGAAATTATCCCAGTAGACCACATTGGTATCACCTTTATCAGAGCTTTTAACTCTTCCACCTGGTCTACAGTGCAAAGAGACCACGGATCCAAAGCTGTCCCATCTGGTGCCAATTCTTCTGTAGGATTCTCAACAATGCAGGCCTTATTTAAGAACCTGCAAAGGTTTGTGGTGATAATTTTCGTCATGTTCAACCCTTTTACTTATCTAATTGAAATAAATAAATTAATATACATCGATCATGAAATACGATCATGAAATACCTGAACTTGTTACTTGGTGCTGTTAATCTTATTTCTCTTTTGCAATGGTATGTTAAGTTTTTTGTCACTTCACTAGAAGTGTTCAAGTGCCTCTTCTTCCATGAGGCAATCAACACATGACCGAGCGGAATTACTGTGCCACCGTTAGCTTTTACCTTGATATACAAATGAGAAGCCGAGAAGAAAGAAAAACAAGATAGAACCAAAAGAATGACTGGAACTCCAAAACCAACTTGCCACCCATAGTGATCTTGAATATAAACCAAAATAGTCATTCCAAACATAATCGCAATTGAGGAAGCGATGTAAAACCAGCTGAAGAATTTCTCTACCAGGGTAGCATTAACAAGGCCATCTCTCTTAATAATTTGATCTGCCCCAAATGAGAAGGGACACGCCCTGATACCACCTCCTCCAATTGCAATAAGGCCAAAAGATGACAATAGAAGAGTAAGTTGAAATTTATTACAGGGAGTGCATTCAGAACCAGACTCACTGCACGGCCTTGCACCAGGAATAATGGTGGTTGACCAAAAAAGTAGCATACCCTGTAATTAAAAAGGCAAGGGAAAACAATGTTTCCATGATTAGGATGATTTATTCAGGAGACAAATAGTCTTTTCTTTTTGATACAAAGTCTTGAAAAGTGAAATTATACCAAGCTTTAATGCATGTCGAAGTGTCAAACTAACTAATAAAGGTAACCAAATTCATATTTCTATGGATTTTTTTTTGGTTTGAAGAGAGGCACTAAGGCCAGTAAGAATCGAGCTCCCAACCTTAAGGGTTGAAGGTGTGCTCTCTACCACTTGAACAACTCTCTTTTCTTATATTTCTATGGAGATTATCAATGGCCTTTCATTTTGTTCTAATTTATTTTGGCATATATATATCCAAACAAAGAGCAATCAAACATTTGAAAAAATTTCAAAGCAAGCAAAGGAGAGAATTAAAGACTTACCAGAAGGGACATAAGGGATCCGAGCCCAATCATTCGAAATCGACCCACATAAGAGTCCGCAAGAAAAGCACCAATGATAGGGGTCAACTCTATAGCTGAAGTCCAGAGGAACAGTAATTGTGAACCAGCAACCAGTCCAAAACCATACCCTTCCATCATATATGTTATCAGGTTCGGCATTATCCCATAGCTTGCCGCTTTCTCAAACGCTGCACTTACTGTAACCAAACGAAAACATCATTATCGTTTCCACCACTAAAAGGTTAAACTTCATAACTTCAGAATTAAAATTTTTTCTTACTAGTTAATTAGGACTTATTTTCAACATGTGCGAAGAGAATAACACAAAAAATTATTTGTAGATGAAACTATGGTAGCCCACTAGTAATAAGGTTGCACATAATTAATAATTTGTTGTAAGTTAGTCACAGGGGAAGGGGGGATTGTACATTACATCTTCATACGAACAACTTACGTATGATAAAAGGGAGGGTTCTGAAGCCACCCTTGGATGTATCCGACAATGGTTCTCTGCTCTGAAGAATTGCCTCTGAATTTTCCCATTGTTTCTGCGAAGTAGTCATCGTATATCTTGCTACCAAAAAAATATAATGAAACTAAACAATATTAAGTGTGTCACGTGAAAGCATAGAATAATAATGTACCTAGCAAGCAATTAATCACGTTGACATTTAGGCCATGCCTGGATTGAAAGGAGTGTTTTAGGTGTAATGATTGATGGAGCAATCAATTAGTGAAGGAATAATTCAGGTAGCACTCGATCGATTACTGGAGCCATGTTTAAGTTAGTTTGGATGAGGGGACATAAACATAGGAGAGATAATCGATCATTTCAGGCTTCCCAAACTATTCTCCAGAAATCATTACACCATCGTTACACCCTTCATCCCAGGCAAGGCCTAAAGATTAATGTAGCTTTGTTCGTGCAAGGAGAAATAATAAAATAAAAGTCCTTTAATAACTAATCTAGATTAACGTAATTGGGATGTTGATACAGAATTGTCCGCAATTGTCATGCATCGTTGTTTGACTGGGTTAGACAGCCTTACTTGTTCCAATTAAAGTTTACCCATTTATAGTTCACCCAAAAATCTTCAACAAATTTTTCGGTGTTAACAGATAATTACTCCAAAAATTGATGAAGTTTAATAATCAAGAACAAGTAAAACACCAGGACATCACTTTGGAATATATAAGGCATGCCTGGCTATATATAAATATATAATACCATGTTGCAATGAGCCTGCAACTATCAAATAACATCAAACCACAATGAAATTTTTAACTTTCAACTACATATATATGGACTGGGTCCAAGTTCGAAAGAATTGTTAGAATAATATAAAGTTTTGTAGATAGGTGCATAAGAAATATGTGGATCAACTTATACTTATTCTCTACAATAATGTTGTTTATAAATATTTAGTCTAGAATTATGTATGTGAAATGTCTAAAGATTTATAGAATACTCAATACTCCATTGTGATTGTAAATATGGAGTAGTTTTGTGGAGTTGGTGAGTTGGCCAAAATGGCTACAAAGGAAATGAGAGTTTCCCATTTCACAATTTAAGTCCACCTGGCACTCATAAACTAACAAGATCGAGTTTAGTCACTTAAGCATATATCCGCAACAGTGTCCGAAAGAATTACTTTTTGCAGTTAAAATCCTTCAGCCCATGGAAAGGTTTTCATTATTTCAGTAAGATTTTAATTGAGTGACTAATGACTATAATAACAGAATTATCATATGCTCGCTCCGACAAGTGAAAAAGACTGTTTGGTAATCTTTGACTGCAGTTGAGGATTGTTTACAAACCTTCAAACAGTGGCAGTCTTGCGCCTAAGATCGCCAAAGGCTACCAACAGCATTGCCACAATTGCAAATGATCATTTAAACCTAAGGCCAGTCATGTTAAGATGACAATCAGTTTTTTTTTGAGAACAAGATGACAATCAGTTGGCCAAACGAGATAGCCAGAATATATTTTAGATTATATTTCCTCCCTCTCCGTCCCAAAATGTTCTTTACAGTTGGACATTTTTTGTCAAATTTTTTGAACTCTAACCATAACTTGGCTAAAAATGGTATAGCATCGGACAAAACTATTGTACTTATTGGATCACATTTTGTATATACTTTGGATTCATCACATTTTTAAAAATCATAAAAATATACAATAATAAAAATTGTCAAAGTAGCAAAACAGTTGACTGAAAAAAGTCAAACGGTAAGGATCTTTTTGGGATAAAAGGAGTAGTGTATAGTATGATAGTCAATATTAGCTCAAATCAATTCAAAAACTTTATTTCTCCATCGTGGTCTTAGCCACCAGTTAAGTTGTTAATTTAGTCTAGACCACTTTGTAGTCTGTAGTGATGAAAACTATGACCAACAAGGTAAAGCACATCAACTGATGTAATTATTTACCTTTCGAAAAGAAGAAAATTAAAATACCAATGCAATATGTGCATGGTTTACAAGGAAGAGACCTTTATTGGACAACAACAACTCAGTTGCAATTCCATCTCAGATGGGGTGCTGGGGTGCTGAGGAAGTCTGATGTACTCAGTCTTACTCCGATTTTTTTAAATCGGGAGACTGTTTTCAGAATGACCCACTTAGTACCTTTATGAGAACCACTTTGTATCTGCAACGAAAAATCGTTAGAAAACCAATGTACTCATAAAACATTTGTACCTGCAGTGCAAAATTGTTAGAAACCAATATAACCACAAAAATATAAAGCCGCGGATAGACATGTAAAGCCTCAATAACGCATAAGTAAAGCACATGTAAAACCCAAAAATTTGTAGCCAAGACGACAACTACCATGTGAGTGTGAACACAACATGAACAACAAATCAACAACGACACTAGACTCACCAAGTCTGATCTTTAGAAAACAATGTAACCATAAAAACGTAAGGTCAATATAAACATGAAAAGCCTAAGTAACGCATAATTAAAGTATATAAAAACACAAAAACTACCATGTAAAGTACGAGCACAAACATCCGCAATAGAAGCGCTAGACAAACCAAGTCCTTATGTACAAACTACTCTACCCTATACTAACAATCAATAACCCTAATTCACATCCTCCAAAAGCTCTTATCTAAGGCCATGTCCTCACTGAGTGCTAGGGTAGTCAAATCATGTCTAACACATTCTCCCTAACTCTTCTTCGGCCTGACTCTCCTTCTAACCCCTCTCACAACCATGTTCTCGCACCTACCCACCGGTGCATCAGGGCCTCTCCTCCTGACATGCCCAAACCATCGCAGCCTGGTCTTTCGCATCTAATCTACGAGAGGAGCCACCCCCGACTTTAGTTTGACCACCTCATTTATATTCTGTCCAGTCTCGTCAGAGCGCACATCTAGCGCCGCATCAGCATCTCTGCAAACTGCTAACTTCTGTTCATGAACCTTCTTAGCCGGTCAACATTCGACTCCATACAGCATCGTCGATCGATCTGCAATTATATAAAACTACTCTTTGAGTTTAAGCGGGATCTTCTTGACTCCTTTATTAGTCAACATAACTAGTTAATCAAATTTGCAATTTCTAGAGTTTCTTAGAATAAGGCTGATAAGTAATTGAGAGTGGTATGTCCAAATCTTCCTTTTTACTGAACAAAAATCCACAATCAACAAACATACAAGCAAGAAATTGATCACAATGGCTACTCAAATATGAATCTATGTACACCTTAGCTTCTGAGTGCATGAGGACATTGAGCAACCACCTGCTCTTAGTACCAACTTCAATACATTTGGTTGGCCATGGTTGGCCACATTTATATGATATGCATACAACAGACACAACAAAAGCTAATGATTTTACATTAGTTCTTATTTAGTCTTACTAAACATTACAAGATTTACATTACAAGATTTTTCTAAATATTTCTGACGGCTATTCAAAGTTTCAAGCATAATTTAGCCTTTATTTAATGCACATTGCACAAGAAGTAAGCTCGTCTTTAGTTAGTGATGGAGCCGGTTTCAGAGGAAATACCCTGGGCATGTTCCAAATTATCCTCTTGATTTTTGGACGGCCCATAACCTTTGTTGCAGATGAGGTAGTACACAAAATTTCAAGCAAAAACCAGCAAGAACCAAGAAGAAATAATCAAAACGGGCCTTGTTTATGTTGCTTGACACCCAACTCTCGTTTCCACCTTTACTTGTTATATTATTGATGCTACTCATGATCAAAATAGAAACCAAATTGGCCATGGACATACTCCAGAGGAAAAGCTTGACATGCTCTTAGGGAACTCCGTGTAGAAAAACTAAATTTGGCCGACTACAAATAAACTTGTAGCGATACCAGACGCACAAAAGTGAGGCAGCAACCACAGTTTAGACATATTAACAACTTTTGGGTCGGCTGCGAATTCTTCATCTATGGCAATCTTGCGTCTATAGCCCTCTGCAATGGCTACCAGCACCATCGATAAGAAAGCGAGTAGAAGACCGACTGCCATTCGTATTCTAACACTTAGTTTGGTAGGTTTTGCGAAGATTCTTGAGGTTAAAGGCATGATTACGCGATCATACAGGCAGTCCACAACACAAAGAATATGATTCTCAATAAAATGAATTAACCAGCTAGAAGTTCAAAGTTTGCATTAACATGACGATCCATAGACCCTGCTTGCATTCTTATTACTGATTACCGACATCATAATCCCAGTTGACCACAATGGAATCATCCACAGTACAAAGGCGCCACAGAACCAATGCTGTTCCATCTTATGCAAGTTCTTCGTTGGCATTCTCAACAACACATGCCTTATTCAAGAAGCTAAGTTAAAATTAAGACAACTTCGGCTATGTTTGTCACATGACAATCAACATGCATGAAATGAACATAACAAGAACCATGAAACTATACCTTAATTGGTTACTTGGGACTGCCCATGTTGATTCTTTTCCATGATAGTATTCTTGAACCGTCAATTCAGAAGATATATTCAAGTGCCTCTTGTTCCACATAGCCATCAAAACTTGAGCTAGTGGGATAACTGACCTACCTTTGACTTTTACCTTCAGATACAAGTCAGAAGCCAAGAAGAGAGTGAGAGAAGAAAGCAGTATTAGCATGACAGTAACTCCAAAACCAATTTGCCACCCAAATTGATCTTGAATGTAAACTACAACAATCATTCCAATTACAGCAGAGGAAGAGATGTAAAACCAGTTAAAGAACCTCTCTACAAGGCTTGCATTTTCATTTTCATTTTCATTTTCTTAGTTATCTTTGTTGACCAACTGATCTACACCAAATGCTAGAGAAGATGACCTTATGCCACCAGCTCCAAAAGATATGAGACCAAGAGAAGTGATTAGAAGAGTGGATTGGAATATGTTCTTGGAAGTGCATTCAGAGCTAGAATCATTGCAAGGTCTTGCACCAAGCTGGGATATTGATGGCTGTTAACCAGAGCAAGAACATCCCTTGGAACATTATGAACCATCATTTTCATTCTTAAGGTTATATAATTATATCAGCAAGTCTTTGGTATACCGTGTCTACACGCACAATGGGGTACACGTATATCGGGTGAATTTATGACTACCGATCGATAAAGGGATTGACTAATGACATTAAAAACGTGACTTATGACATATGTTGTAATACTAGTCATAAATTCACCCGGGGAGAGTGTGAGAAAGAAAGGGGAAAACAAAGAAAGAAAAGAAAGGAATTGGGGAAAGAAAATAAAAAGCAATCTTTGCTCTTGGGCTTTGAGGCTGTTACACGTAGTCTAGGCCAGGTTTGGGTTTGAATTTTCCTTTTTTTAAAAAAATAAATAACTGAATAAAACGGAATTTTATTTGCACAAAATTGGAGGATTACACAAAAAGTTTCATTCACCTACAATATCCTGCTTGTCACCGGAAATGTACACTTGAGAAGAGCCATAAGCTTTGCTACAAATGAGGTAGTACAGAAAATTTAAACAACACAAACAAGCAAGAAACAAGAAGAAATAATCATAATGGGCCTTGTTTATGTTGCCTGACACCCAACTCTCCTTTCCACCGTTGCTTGTTAGACGATTGATGATACTCATGATCAAACTCGAAACCAAATTTCCAAGAGATAAATTCAGCAACGTAAGATTCGTCGCTATGCTTGACATGCTCTTTGGCAATTCAAGGTAGAAGAACTCTACTTGACCAATTCCAAAGAAAGCCATATAAGCGCCGGCGGCGCAATAATAAGGCAGCAACCACATTGCAGATATATCAACTACGGCTTTTGGATTGTTAGCGAAACCTTCATCAATAGCAATCTTGCGTCTAGCACTCTCTACATTGGCTACCAGCACCATCGATAACAATCCAAACAAGAGACCTATTGCCATTTTCGTTTTGACTCTTAATCGGGTAGGCTTTCCCATGACTCGTGTGGCTAAAGGAACAAATACGCGATCATAAAGAGTGAGAAATAGAACAAGGAAGATGATCCTCAATGAAGCATATGCACCAGCAGGAATTTGAAAGTTTGAGGTAACATGACGATCCATGCACCCTGCTTGAATTCTTAGAAATGCGACCTGGCTAAATGCTACAGCCGGAATTATCCCAGTAGAACACATTGGTACCACCTTTAGCAGAGCTTTTAACTCTTCCACCTGGTCAACAGTGCAAAGAGACCACGGATCCAAAGCTGTCCCATTTGGTGCCAATTCTTCTGAAGGATTCTCAACAATACATGCCTTATTTAAGAACCTACAAAGGTTTGTGGGGATAATTTTCGTCATGTTCAACCCTTTTACTTGTCTTATTGAAATAAATAAATGAATATACATGGATCATGAAATACCTGAACTTGTTGCTTGGTGCTATTAAACTTATTTCTCTTGTGCAATGGTATGTTATATTTTTTGTCACTTCATCAGAAGTGTTTAAGTGCCTCTTCTTCCACGAGGCCATTAACACATGGCCAAGCGGAATTACTGAGCCACCCTTAGGTGTTACCTTGATATACATGTGAGAAGCCGAGAAAAAAGAAAAACAAGACAGAACCAAGAGAATGACTGGAACTCCATAACCAACTTTCCACCCATAGCGATCTTGAATATAAACCAAAACAGTCAAGCCAAGGAAAATCGAAATTGAGGAAGTGATGTAATACCACCCGAAGAATTTCTCTACCATGCTTGCATTATTAGGGCCATCTCTCTTGAGAATTTGATCTGCACCGAATGATAAGGGACACCCCCTGATACCACCTCCTCCAATTGCAATAAGGCCAAGAGATGACAACAGAAGAGTAAGTTGGAAGTTACTCCGCGAAGTGCATTCAGAACCAGACTCACTGCATGGCCTTGCGCCAGGAATAATGGTGGTTGACCAAAATAGTAGCATACCCTATAAATAAAAAGGGGAAACAATATTTCCATTATTGAGGTGATTTATTCATGACACAAATAGGCTTTTCTTTTTAATACAATTAAGTTAACAAGTCCTAAATAGTGAATCTTTACCTTTTTTTTTTTTTTTGGTGTGAAGGGAGGCACTGAGGCCGGTAAGAATCGAGCCCCCAACCTTAGGGGTTGGAGGTATGCTCTCTACCACTTGAGCAACTCTCTCTTCTTAGTGAATCTTTACCTTTAATGTAAGTCGAAGTGTCAAACTAATAAAGGTAATCAAATTCATATTTCTCTGAAGATTGGCCATTCATTTTTGTTCTAATTTATTTTGGCATCTATATATAACCAAACTAAGAGCAATCAAACATTTGAAAAAATTTCAAAGACTTACCAGAAGGGACACAAGGGATCCGAGCCCAATCATTCGAAATCGACCCATATAAGAGTCCGCAAGAAAAGCACCAATGATAGGGGTCAAGTCTATAGCTGCCATCCATAGGAACAGTAATTGTGAACCACCAACCAGTCCAAAACCATACCATCCCATCAGATATGTTATGAGGTTCGGCATTATCCCATAGGTTGCCACTTTCTCAAACCCTTCATTTACTGTCACCAAACGAAAATATTGAATACCATTTCCAGAATACTTACATTCTACACGCGGTATAACTTACTCCGTACATTCTCTTTGTTTATTTCTTTTGTTTTAGGCCTAATACTTCATAAAAAATAAAAGGCCCAATCTTTTAATCTATCTACCATACACCGGTGTATGATATAATTCCCCATTTTCACCACTAAAAGATAAAACTTCCTTTTAAAATAAAAAATTGTTTCTTACTTCCAACATTTGCCAAGAGAATAACACAAAAATATATTTGTAGATGAAACTATATATGGTAGCCTAGCCCGATCTTCAAGGAATGATATTTTCTTCCATCTATCGCATGCAGCTAACATAAGCATTTAAAGATTTGCACCCAATAAGAAGATGAAAAAAATTCTACCTAGCTAGAGAGTTTAATCGTTTACATGTACTCTCATTTTACAACATAGTGATCTAGGAAAGTTAAGTTCGATGAATTCGAGCTCTTCCAAGCAGGACGTCTTAGACTTTAAGGTGGCCCTGTGCAACATCTAAAATTGAGGCCCTAACATATACCATTACATTATTGTTTACTTTCAGAAAAATGGATTTTTGTGAGACCAAAAAAAGAGAGACCATTATAGTGTACCTTGATTGCTAAAGGATATAATAATTATTTCGACTTGGAAGAATATATGCCCATAAAAATTGTTAGATCGACGTATGAATTAAACAAATGAAAGGAATAAAATTGTTCCTACCCTACATTATGTTCTTGATTTAAACTCTTTATTGTAGCTAGTGTTGAATGTTGTGCAAACTTTTCTAAAATTGTATTGTTAATATTTATATTTTTGTTAATTTTTTAATTAAGACACAAAAGAAAATAGAGGCCCTCAAACATTTGAGGCCCTGTGCGAGCAGACCTCTCGCACCACCCCTGCTTCCAAGCTCTGCTGATGTGTTGTAGAAGAAGGAAAAATGAGAAAGAGAGAAAGTGATTGTATTATTTCAACAATCAGGATATATTTGTAAATCGATGAAAGCTATATTTATAAGCTCAGTTATTAATTGTAACAGAATTGACAGCTCAATTACACTATGTTCTAAGGGCATGTTTACCCTTATACTAGTGAGAGTATAAAGATTGTGCCAGATCATTTTTTTACTCCAATTCTTAGGTACACCCGGTGTACGGGTACACCTTATGGATTTATAACTAGTATTACTACATATATCATTACTCACATTTTTAATGCCATTAGTCAGTCCCTTTATAATCAGTTATAAATTTACAGGGTGTACCGGTACACCCGGTGTACCAAAGACTTGCTGTTTTTTTTATGTTTTATACTCTCAGTTTGTACTTTTAATACTTTTAACTTTGGAAAAATTACTTTTTGGGTACCCGACCTATGACATAATGCCAAAGTGGGCACCCATAGTTTGGCCTGTTACTTTTTGGGTACCTGTACTTTGGAACATGTACCATAATGGGTTCCTACATGAAATTTTTTATAACAGAAATCGGTTTAAATAAGACTTATATTAGTAATTTTACCTCATATTGTTGTCAATGTTATTTCCACCCCCTTAGAAGTGATTAAAATAGAAGGAAAATGAAAATTTGTCCCCTGTAATCATTCCTATGACTAAGAAATTTAACCCCGTTTCATTCTGTTTGCCCCCAAAACTAAGTAAATTAAACAGAAAAATGACTCACGTGTGTTAAAATTACTAATATATGTCTCATTTAAACGATATTTGTTTCAGATATTTCATGTGGTACCTATTATGGTACAGGTTCAATTGTATAGGTACCCAAAAAGTAACAGCCCAAACTATGGGTGCCCACTTTGGCATTATGCCATAGGTCGGGTACCCAAAAAGTAATTTTTCCTTTAACTTTGTTAGTTAGACTAACTTTTTTGTTTGAAATCCTTGGTTAGACTAACTTGGTACTACACATTTTATTGGTTAGATTTAATTTTCATGTATTAAAAAGAAAAAAATAAAAAGTGGGTCCTATAATTGGTTGATTGTGCGTACAAAGGCAAGGATATGGATTTTAAAACTCAAACTTATACTTTGCTCATGTGGGTCCCAGATTATAAGGATTATACTAAAGTCTAATGATAATACTACCGCTTATACCCATGAAAATATAAGGGATACACATGCCCTAACAAACTTTTCCTCCACATTGTAATCTTAACTAATTACTAGTAGTAACTGACTAACTACTCCAATTTTTAGGTATATCCAGTGTACACGTACACCGGGTGTTTTTTGCAAAGCATTTAAACAAACATCACTAGTCACAATTTTCATGCCATTAGTCAATTCTTTTATAATTAGTTATAAATCACCCGGTGTAACAAACTAACAAAGATTTGCTGGACTAACTACTCATCATCTATATACAAGATATTCTGCACCTTACATAAACACATCATGTATGTTGTACTCTAATAAGGAAGTCATCTACATATTTGATGTTGGGTATTATTATATGTTCCCCTCGGTGGTAATCTATAAACATCTAACATTATGTGAGCGACGTTAATACTTAAAATTGCGGCTTTTTGCAGCAATAAGGTTGCACATAATTGGTTGTAAGTCACCAGGGAAGGGGGGATTGTAAATTACATGTTCATACGAACGACTTACTTAAGAGAAAAGGGAGGGTTCTGAAGCCACCCTTGTTTGGAAGATTTGCCTCTGAAATTTCCCAGTGTTTCTGCGAAGTTACCATCGTCTATCTTGCTACCAAAAAAATAATATAAAACTAAACGATATTAAGCGTGTCACGTGAAAGCATAGAATAATAGTGTACGTAGCAGGCAATCACGTTGACATTAAGGCTATGCCTAGATCAAAGGGAGTGTTTGAGGGGTAATGATTGATGGAGCAATTAATTAGTCTAGATTGACGTAATTGGGATGTTGATACAGAATTGTCCAGAAATCATTACACCCTCATTACACCCATTCCAGACAAGGCCTAAAGAGCTATAATATGTAGCTTGTTCGTGCAAGGAGAAATGATAAAAGACGAGTCCTTTAATAACTAATCTAGATTAACATAATTGGGATGTTAATACAGAATTGTCCGCAGATTGGAATGAATTGTCGTGCATCGTTGTTTGACTGGGTTGGACAGCCTTACTTGTTCCAATTAAAGTACACCCATTTATAGTTCACCCAAAAATCTTCAACCAATTTTTAGGTGTTCGCAGATACTCCTAAGATTAGGCAGCAACAACAATTTCACCAATTGATAAAGCTTAGTGTTAATATGGACGGTTGACTTCGTAAGGTAAATAAAAGATGCTCTTTATTCTTTAAACAAACTTTTTTTCTCTCATTCCTCGTAAGTCCTAACTAGGATGAAAACAAAGTGCTGACCAATGCTTGAGGAAATGTCAAAGCAACCTAAGCCAAGTGGAAAAGGTAGTCATACCAGAAGGGAAGTAAGGGCATATTATAAGTTCGGTAATTCCAGTTTTCGCAAGTTTTACCGAGTGTACCAACTTCAATAAATTTGAATCATTGAATGTGCTGTATCCATATGAATGATCTTACACGGACGACCCATCAGAAGCTATAGTCCTGGATAAGAATTACTAAAATTTTAAATAAGAAAAGTACTTGTGTCAGAGCACTGGCAAATTGATTAGGTGATTAATTAAGTAGGTGTTTACTGTTTAATAACGCTGAAAGTTTCATCTACCCACACGGCCACACTGACCCTGCTCGTCACCAGAAATATCCACTTGATCTTGCGATGGGCCATAAGCTTTGCAGCAGATGAGGTAGTACAGAAAATTTAACAAGCTCAAACCAGCAAGAACCCAGAAGAAATAATCAAAATGGGCCTTGTTTATGTTGCTTGACACCCAACTCTCCTCGTCATCACCTTTGCTTGTTATACTATTGATGCTACTCATGATCAAACTTGCAACCACGTTAGCCGCAGACATACTGAGCATCAATAGACTCGTCGCGATGCTTGACATGCTCTTTGGAAATTCAGAGTAGAGGAATTCCATTTGGCCGATTGTAAAGAAAGCTGAAGAAATGCCGGAGGCAGAATACTGAGGCAGCAGCCACAGTGCAGACATGTCTACTACTGCTTTTGGGGTCCTCTGAGAACCCTTCATCAATGGCAATCTTGCGTCTGGCACCCTCTACTACGGCCTCCAGCACCATCGAAAAAAATCCAAACAGGAGACCTATTGCCATTTTCGTTTTGACTCTCAGTCGGGTGGGCTTTCCCATGATTCTTGTAGCTAAAGGAACAATTGCACGATCATAAAGGGTGATGCACAGAATAAAGAAGATGGTCTTCATTGATGCAAATGAACCAGCAGGAATTGCGAAGTTTGAGGTAACATGACGATCCAAGGACCCTGCTTGCAGTCTCAGAAATGAGGTCTGGCTAACTGTAACCCCCCACATAATCCCCACCGAGCACATTGGGATCACCCTTATCAGAGCTTTTAACTCTTCTACTTGGTCTACTGTACAAAGAGACCATGGATCCAAAGCTGTCCCATCTGGTGCCAATTCTTCAGAGGAATTCTCAACAATACAGGCTGTATTTAAGAACCTACAAAGCGTGGCAGATATTTTTGGTTATGCTTCTTTGCATCATGTACTTATCAAATATGAAGAAATGACCATACAAGGACGGATCATGATTCATGAAATACCTTAGTTTGTTGCTTGGTGCTGTTAATCTTATTTCTTTTCTGCAATGGTATGTTAAGTTGGTCGACAGTTCAGCAGATGTGTTCACGTGCCTCTTCTTCCATGAGGCCATCAGCACATGACCAAGTGGAATAGTTGAGCCACCCTTTGCTTTGACCTTGATATACAAACGAGAAGCTGAGAAAAGAAAGAAATAGCAGATAGAACCAAGAGCATGACTGGAACTCCAAAACCAACTCGCCACCCGTAATGATCTTGAATATGCACCAAAATAGTCACACCAAACAAAACCGCAACTGAGGAAGCAATATAATACCAGTTGAAGAATTTCTCCACTAGGCTTTCATTGTTAGGGTCATCACTCTTGACCAACTGATCTGCACCAAATGCTAAGGGACACGACCTGACGCCACCTGTTCCAATAGCAATTAGACCAAGAGATGACACTAGAAGAGTAAGTTGGAATATATTCCAGGGAGTGCATTCTGAACCAGACTCACGGCATGGCCTTGCACCAGGAATAGTGGTGGTAGACCAAAGAAGGAGCATTCCCTGGAAAAACATAAATCTTTCTCGTTTATGCATTTCAGTCATGAACACTGAATCAGCCAAGGAAACGAGAAATTCTACCTGACATCTAAGTATCTAACAAGTTTATTCTCATTCCATCTAACAAAGTCCGAAAATGTTGTAATCAAACACTTATGAAGAAATTAAAGCAAGCAAAGGAATGAAAAACAATACCAGAAGAGAAACAAGGAATCCAAGCCCGATCATTCGATAACGACCCACATAAGAGTCGGCAAGAAAAGCACCAATTACAGGGGTCAACTCCGCAACAGCAATCCATATGAATAGTATGTTGGAACCAGTTATCAGTTCGAAACCATACCCTTCTGTCAGATATGTAATCATGTTGGGTGAAATTCCATATACTGCCGCTTTCGCAAACGCCTCATTTACTGTCACAGGGACAGAAAAATTAATCTACACTCTTCGATCCAATCAACACCATTGTCACAAAAGTTGTACGTTAAGCAGTGTACAATGTTTAACTCCAAGCTAAGATTTTTCTGGTTATACTACTTCCATGGTCACATAAAGTCCTAACAACACATGACATTTTACTACCAGCAAGCTAAGTCTTTGGTACACCCAATGTAATGTAAATTTACATCGGATGACTAAAAGTGATAAAAATGTGACTAATAACATTGTACAGAAGACTTGATAGCTAGCTAAAAAAAATTCGATTCGTTGCATGAATTAGGAAAAAGGTTATGTATGCAAGAATCAAACTTACTTATGATGAAAGGGAGGGTTTTGAAGCCACCCTTGGATGTACATGTACCCAACAATGGTTCTTTGCTCATCTTCAAGCTTGAAGGGATTTCCTCTGAAATTTCTCACTCTATTTTGCAAAGTTATCATCATATGCAGTGCTCTATATCTTATTGCTTCAAAATAAAAAAATCAAAATTGAAACTATTGAATAGGAACTCGAGGGCAAATCTACTGACTACTGTCGCCTAGGCGGCCTGGGGTGGCAAGTGATTTTGCCAAGGAAGGCAAAGGATGGGGCCAAGGATTTTAGTTGAAGTGACCGAAATACCCATTACAGTTTTAGAAACTTGCAATAAACATCGATTTCTAAATAAATTCCATTTAATGTAATGTTTCCCTGCAATCAACCAAACATCTCCCCCTCACTGGCTTCTCTCTCCTACCCTTGACCCAGTCGACCCGTATTCTCATCTTCACAACTGAATCCATCCGGGGACGGAACTGCCAAAATCCGGAAAAAAAGGCTGAGAATGCCAAAAGCTGAAGCCACGGGCGACAAGCATGCCACACGACATCAGACCAACATCTAATTTTCTCGTCGGTAGATTAAATTGGACAGATTATATCATTACGTACTTTCCATTAAACTTAACCCCAAATTTATTTTTCCTGAACCACTAATTTGTTATCTTTGTTTTTTTTTGTACACCCTTTCCGTCGTCTATTATAGTTCATTGGCCGATTTTATGACATCTTGTTGGTAACATTCATGGGGTTTAAGGCAGATATATATTTGGTTGATGACGTTAGTCCATCAAGATGCACTGACGTACTAGTCCATCACCTGTGCTAAATTACCTATGCTAAATACCAGTGACATTAGTTCATCAGTTTTCCTTTTGATTTGGGCTTGATGGAGTAATGCTAATGACGGTGATGAGTTGATGACTGATAGTTGATGTAGTGTGATGATGGTGGTGACTGAGTGGAGTTCAATAAAGTAATGGTGTAGAACTGGTCATCGTTATTTTTCTTTCTTTTGATCTGGGCTCTGGGCTTGGTAGAGTCATAACGATGATGGCAGATTTGCTGATGGTTGACGTTATCTGTTGGTGGTGGTGACTGGTGAGCAGAGTCTAATTAATTAAGGAAAGGGAGATAATTTTGATGCGCTTTTTTCTCTAGTTATGGGTATTTTAGTCAGAATGAAAATAATCCTTGGCTCCATCCTTTCCCTTCCTTGGCAAAATCACTTGCCCTAGCATGCTCCTGCTCCCTTATGGTTATGTGTCCTACAAAATGAAATATAATAATTAAAAAAACAAATATTCCTCTGATTTCCCTCCAAATATGTGCAAAAATTTATGTCGCACTCCATATATTTGCGTACTGTCCCACACAAAAAGGAAAATATTTTTAAAACAATATTCCATCTAAAATCAGGTTAATCGCTTAGATTACTGACAAGGTACATACCAAGTGCCAACCAAAGTAGTACCTGGCAAGATTGACTCATCGGGTCAAAAATGAGATAATAAAACTCTCCTTTTAACTCTCTAAAATAAATAAAGATCTTATTAATTTTAGGAATATATAGTCAAATAAAGTATATGAGTGGCTGCCTCGAAGGATCACTCAATCTGTTTTCCCTCGCAACCCTCATTTGAATAATTCCGAGAAAACTCAAAAGATCAAGTCTTTTCAGTGTTATTTCATCTCAGATGGATATTGATGATATAATGTCTGATATACGCGACCTTATTCTATCCGAACAATATTTTTCAAAAACTTGTTGCAGCCCAATGAAAAACTTTTAAAAACCATTTTAATCTCTTAAAACAACTTTTTTAGAAAACTCGTGAAAGTTCATGTAATGCAACAACTGCAATCAAGAAGGCACAATAGTACAATACTACAAAAATAGTTCAACATGTACTATTTTTGGGGACTCTTTTAAATAATTGTGGACTATAGTAAAATGGTTACAAAACCTTTCAATATTTCTTATTTTTAGTGAAATTATTAGAAATCAATATTTCAATGTAGCAATGCATGGGTCGACTCGGAAACAACCTCTCTTTTTTTCTAAAATAGGGGTAAGGTTGCGTATATCCCGACTCCCGAGGACCCCCATTGAATGGGGATTACTCGGTTGTTGTTGTTGTTTCAATAATTGTAAAGATATACATACGGTAGACACAGGCACAGCACAATTTAGTCCTGGACAAGAATAAACTTGATGAGAACATTGCAAGGTAATTAACTACTCCCTCCGTTTCTGAAAGTTCTTCCACTTTTTTGGAGTGCACACATATTAAGAAAGGTGAAAAAAGACTAATTTATCCTCAACAAGTGGGTGAGTGAGAATGAGGGATAGGGTA